>WYDI02020495.1:0-19580 GCA_009867235.2 Psittacus erithacus | reverse complement strand
GATTTAATATGAAATATAGGATGGGAGGGAATGGGAGAGGTGGACGGGGGGGGGTGGGGGGGGGGGGGGGGGGGGGGGAAGTTATTAAATACAAACAATTACCAGATTGTTTAAAGTGGGGGTACAGATTAAAACAGAGAAATCCAAATTTTAAAATAGTTGAGAAGAAGTTAAATAAGGTTACTTCCATGTTCTATAGATATGACTTACATTTCAACAAATCAGTAATACTACATACTGTGAAATCACACTGGCTGTGGCTTTAAAAAAGTGCTCTTAGGATATCTGAAAACCTGATCTACTCTAAACAATCTAACCAAAGAGCTGCCTGCATTAAGCTACACGATAGAAAACACAGCTGTCGAAAATTTCCATGCGATGGTGTAACATCAAATTGCACTAGCTAACTGCAATTTTAATCCAGAGAATTGGCATCTCAGATAATGATGATCTTATATATAAAAGATATACTCTTATAGTACCATTTTTTAATTAAAAATTTACTCAGATTAATTTTCATTACTGATAGAGACCAGGGGAAACAGTTCTCAGAGGTCAGATTTCCCAGTTTAACGAAGTAATGCAGTTTTTTTACTTAGGAACCTTGACTAAAGGAAACTTGGTACTTACATTCAACTAGATAATCAAGCAAAACAAATAAAACAAAAAAAAAAAAAAGAAAAAAGTCAGCACAGCTATTCCATTTTAGAAGCATTGTACAAAACTGCAGTGTCAATGTAAAAGTAGAGTAGTATTTTCTTATAATCTCTGAGCACAAAACAAAAAGCAGAATTTAAAAAAACGAGGTAGCTTTCTGGATATTTTTTCCAGAATCCTTCTTCAACTCCAAACCCCACATCTCAATCATTTTTCATTACTAAAATCAAACCAAAAGAGTTGAAGACTTCAGTGCTGTAGATCTGGCGGTTTTGCTAGTGTAATTCTTCCTCACTAACAGAATCAGCTTGTCTATACACTTCCATCTCCAACCAGAGAGCTTCTACACTACAGAAAAAAAATGAGGTAATCAAAAGTTACTCTGAAGAACACAGGTCCTTTCTGATTTCTAATTTCTAAACTTCCTAAAGCCATTAAGATGCCTGCATATTTCAGAAGATGTCATCGCATGCATATTTAAATCATCAATGAAGAAATAAGCGCTGCTAGCTATTCAGTGTTGCTAGGGAACACGACAGCACCAAAGAACAGCCCAAAGCATTTCACTAACTTGTGAAAGTGTTTTACCTTAGCTTCAACTTATTGAAGACATCCTACCAAGCTAAGGGACTGGAATGTGCTAAGGGCGGCAAGAATCCCTTTCTGTTTGAGTACAGGGAGAAAAGCTGAAAGACTCTGGAAAATGAGGGAATGTGAAAGAAAATGATATAAACTGATTAAGACTCAAAAATATACGCAGCCAAGGACATTTCTAAAGGAAAAAGAAAAAAAAAAAATCAAACCAGCTATCAGAACCAAAAAGGACTCCAGATTGTTTTTATTCCTTTTACCAAAAAAACCCTCTATACTGCTCAATTCCTATATAAATAGAAAAACCACATTAATCATTTTGTGTATATTAAGTTCACCATTAACTTTTAGGGGGTTTTTTTGGCAGTGCTCTCTGGAAGTTAAGTCTCCCATTCTGTAACATAATGGGAAAGGGACTTTGTTTCCTCCGGGGATCTTTCTGGTTGTGGGGTTTTTGTTTTGTTTGTTTGGTTGGTTTTTTTTTGGGCGGGAGGATTCTTTTGTTAGTTGGGGTTTTTTTCCTTTTTTTTCCTTTTTTTTCAGGGGGGCAGGGGGAGTTGGTTTGGGGGAGGAGTTTGGGGGCTGGTATTTTTCTGGACAGCTTTGTGGGTTTGAGATGGGGCTTTTTTCGTGGGTTTGTTGGGGATTTTTCCCCTTAAAAGTAGACGACATATTTGACTGCAGAAACAGACAATGTTTCCTGCACCCAAATTAGAGAGCTTCCCATCAGTGACATGTCTTCATTTACTATTCCCATTTAGTCACTGACAAACAATTGCAAACAGTCCATAATGATGTACTCATTGATAAAAACACATCACTAAGGGCAAATACCAATCTCTTCAGGCCAGTTAGAATCTATCGCTTGCCAATGATTCTCCATTTATAATTGCATTACCTAATTGCATTGATATTTGGCCAAGTTTTAATTCATTTAACGTAATTTTTATACTGTCCCAGTTGAACAGTCAGTGTATTGGTAGACTTTTGAAAATTTGCTTGGTGTTGCATAAAGCTATCTACAACAACCAGCTCCAAAATCCTCTAAACATTAAGTTAGAGAAGATTAATTTTTCATAACTCCATTCTAGTGGATATTAATTACCCTTTTAGTTCTTGATTAATGAACTTCTGTTTCAGTAGGTTTATATTTCTGCCTAGGATCTCATGTTCACAGATAGAGGAAGATGTTGGAAAATTAGAGGACACTTACAGAAAAGGCGTAAGAAACTTTAAAATCCTGAGAACCATAAAAACGAAAACCTAGGAAGTTTATTTAGCTTATCTGAAAAGAATAGATTAAGAAGTGACTGAGTCACAGCCTACACATACACAGAAACTTAACAGCAGATACAAGAAGCCAACAGCTTCCAGCTGTACCTGGACGCATTCAACTGCAATGAGTACAAGTATAACACAGAGACCTTGGCTATAAATTTACCAAGACTGAAGGACCCATTTTAAACACAGATTAATTTTTAAGATGGGCATTTTTGGGGGAACAAAACAAAAAAAAAAAACCCAGCAGCAAGCAGTTTGAACATAATTTCCATATCAGAAAATATAACTGTTCTCTTAGGAAAGTGACCAGGCTAAATGATCACAATGGTCTACACTGCACAATCTGTCATTAACATGTATTAAACATCAAAGGCAGAGATCTATCACAGACATTTGGAGTTTCTCCCTCAGCCAGAGAGCTCTGAAGAGAAACAGGTCAGAGAAAACATTTTTACTACCAAACTTAAGGACAGCTGAAAATTAAAATATTCCCTTAAACTCATATTAATGCCTGACCTTTATTAAATATTCGGGGTCATTTTTAATTTGTATCTTACCCTGAACTTATGAAACACATGATGACTACCTGGAGGTGGAGGCGGAAAACCCAAAATTCCTGTGGTTGTAGCTCTGCTTCCTGAAAGTCATCTTAATTTCCAAGAAGATATGATGGGAAAAAGGAAGCAGTAAGCAGAAACATTAATGGTGGAGCTTTTGCAGGAGAAAAGGAAAGCTCCTTTAATTGGGACTCTAATTAGAAGGCAAAGAATGTAACAAGACTGGCAGAGCACAGGTTGAGCAGAAAGAGGCAGGTGGCAAGTCTGCTCAGGATAAGAAAAGCAGGCAGCAACAGAAGTCTTAGTCACTACCTTCTTGTTGGAATAGTTGGCTTTATTTTCAGACATTAAAGATTTAGGACTCAGTAGCATATACCTATGTGCATAGATTTTTCTCTTACTGTGTTATTTTTTCTGTTGCTAAATTCAGAGCATCCAGATGCATTTGAGCCAGTCGCAAGCCAGGGAATGTCAAAAAAGCACCAATAAGTGAACACAGAACAGCCAGGAACAATTTGAAGGTTAGTTTAGACACAGGACCCCTAAAAGAAAAGAAAGGAAATAAGCATTTTCTTGGGGAGGAAGTTGGGGGTGGGGTATCAGAGACTACTTTCAACTCAATAGAATCTAACAATTAAAGAAGCAAACAGTATTCTATAGTCCGACTCTGGAATAACAGCATTATTACAAACCCATCAGGAGCTAAACCAAAAAAGGTCAAATATTTATTTCCCAGACAAACAGCAGACCTAAGCTCTTGCCTATAGACATTAAGTATGTTAGTAGAGAACAAAAAAACGAGTAATTTTAATTGTAATTAATGGCAAATCATATAACAGAAATCTAATCATTATGTTTTTAAGAGGGGAACAGATGCATCATGTTTAACTGGTCAAAGACAAAACGGGTATTTAAGTTATGCTACTTACATTCTACTTTTACCCATAAAAAAGCTTCATCAAACACTCATTACTGCAGTTTTTCACAGATTTATTTAAAACGTACATGTGGAGAATTAACTCTTCCAAATGATTAATGTAGTTTGCTTTCATTAATTATTGAGTATATGAAAAGAATTCAGGAAAAAAAATATCCAGGATCAGCTGAATTAGGGAATTAACAAACAGTGGATTACACAAAAAGAAAAACAAAACAAAACCAAAAAAACTCCACAACCATAACACCAAAAAACAAAAACAACACACACACACAGAAAAAAAAAAAAGAACACCAAACAAAACCAAATGACACGTAACTAACACAGATCAAAGAGAAACAAAAATAAATCTAGTAAACCACATGAGTTTCAGATTCTTTCTTAATCTTTGTCATAAACATTACCAAGAGATACCATCATAAATTCAACTGCTGCTGTAAACAGCCAAAGCATTGCAAAAGTTAAAAAATAAACATTTAACAGGAAAAGTAATACAGAAGTTGGCAATCTTGCAATAGCATAGGAAAATCAAGGTGAAGAAAACGCATGGGATTCAGGTAACGGCTTCCCATGAGTTTGTTCATAAATGACATACTAGCTTAAGGAAACTTCCATTCCTCAAAAATAGATTCCATAGCTTCTGCACAATACTTGATGACTTCCATGCAAAACATCCAAAGTGCACTTCCACAGTGATGACACACCCCACGAATGCATTTAGAGCAAATGTGTAAGGAAAGAATCGTAATCAAAATCCATTTTGCTATATACAAAGCCTGTCTATGACAGCAACTGCATATTTCTGCGAAATTACAACCTACGGCATGTTCCTTCAGCAGTCTGTTCAAAACTTGGATGTCCTGTAGCAAGCAGATGTTTTTGCATAATAGTAAAATGCTATGACAACCCGAAAACAGGACTGAACACCAAAATTTACTCTCAATGTCAACTTTATCACAAGCTCTATCTGTAGCTTTTGCACCCTCACCCTCCTGCATGTGACTAGCATGGCAAAAAATAACCCATCACCTGGTTTAAGCAGTATTTACAAAGCTGAAGGGAACTACCTTGAAAAAAATCTTTATAATTTTGAACTGTGTTTAATGAACTACAACCAAAATGTCAGGGCAGAAACTATCTCCAAATTAAAAACAGAAAATACAACTGCAACTTAATTAACTTGTATTGACGAATTATTTTCATCAACTCAACTCTTCACATTACTATAGAAATTTTAAGTATGTACAAAGAGGAAAATATGCAAGACAAATGCCTGCTAAGAAAGTCCAAGTGCTTCAGTTATAAATGCACACATAAACCAGACAAATATATTTCCAGAAACTTACTGGGATTCCAGGCCCTGTTTTTCAAGAAATTGCATAGCACTTTCGGAGAAATTTGAGAATCCTGCAGAGACACATATAGCTATTTCATTAGTGTACACACAAAGAATCCTTTTTTGAAATAAAACACTAGATAAAAGTTATTATTTCAAACAAATTTCCCTACTGTCTAGCATAGCTCTTTCAATGCCATATATTATATGGCCACATATTGCATTACAGCTAATTAGTATGCAACAATGCAATAAAGTTTGATTATTAACATCTCTGGTATTTGCACACTTCAGGAACATGAATAAAATTAACATTATTTTTTACAACTAGAAGTGTTTGGTTTGCTCTCTTGTTTTCCAGTAAAGGAGCTTCACTTTACTATAAAAAGGCAAAATAGGTTAAATGTAAAACTGGAAGGCAAATATAATTAACAAAACAGACAACCCAGGCAACTACTACACTATTTAAAACAAGCGGGGAAAATATACAGGATGTCCTTCAGAATCTGCATTCTGAAGCAGAATTTCCTAGAAGCAGAGTATCTTAGAAGTGTATAAGAGAGAGTTCTTTTAAATGCAAATATTCTCAAAAACACCTAAAAGTCTGGAAATAAATTTTTCAGGTCATGCAATCACCAGAGGTGCTGTGAACACTTAAGAAAGGAGTTACCTGATTCCAGTCCAAACTCTAGATAGTTTTCTGTCACAATGAGAATTGCCATTGCTTTCACAAAGAAAAAGAAACCAAAGGTGACACAGACTGATCTTTCACCTCCATCCTCTACTTTGAAATAATGGGTTGTCAATGAAAAGAGTACCTTGCTTCACAAGAAAAAGGTCAAGGAAAATTAAGTTTGCAAAATAACTAAATTTAAGAAATATAAAGTTCTATTTTGGTCATCTACACTAGGGCTGTTCTATGATGTACAGTTATTTTACTTTTTTTTAAGTAAGGCGCTCAGCCAATTTCAGCTTAATATTACAGAATACTCTAAAGCAAAATAATCACATAATGGGTAGCCAGGAATACATTACTCTGGAGTATAGCTTTGATTTAGGCTTGCTTGTTTATAGTCAACCGCAGCAATATTCACTATCAACCCAACAGAATTAAACCACAGTTTAAACAAACAATTGCATAAATGTAAGTTGGATCAAACAAAAAATAAGACAACTATATTCTCAATCCAAATTACTGACACAAATGAAAAATATTCCATCAAACTAGCATAACTCAGGATTTAACAGATCAATTTCAAAATGCAAAATATTATTTTTGAATGCAACAACTGTGATGGCGGGGAAGTGAATAAACATTCTTAACCACAGAGGAGCTATACATGTTCTTCCTGGATGCAAGGTACAACAGCAATACAAACAGCAAGAACCCAGTGTTCCAACAAGCACTTTTATCCTTAATGGGATAAAATTTATTAACTATTTCTGCACACAGGGACTGTAGACTTGTCTCACAAAAAACTGTGATGATTGTTGCTTAGATTATTACATTTCTGTTTACTAAAGAGAAAACACATGAAAGATAAAAGTTAGATTTCCCTATTTTCACATGCATGTCTTTGAAATTTTTGCCTATCAAAGATAGTAAAACAAGTGCATTGTTTAGTAGTATGTAGGAAAGAAAAAGCTATCCCATGCTCATCTTGGGGAAAAAAAAACAAACAAAAAATAAAACCCGTTATAGTCTGGTATGATATATTAAGTCCTTTCATGTAACCCTAGAGCCACAAATACAAACATCTAAGACATCACCTGCTCTGTTATAAAGCTGCTTTTTATTGAGGATACTCCTTTTTAACACATTTCTAAACATACAAGTTATCTCCAAAGTTAAACAGAAGATTAGGATAAACTTCTCTTATTGCTGCAGCCCATAACAATTGTGGGCTTTTTTTTTTAAATGGCATGCAATTTCCAGTCCATATAAGTAGCTGGAGATCACTCCAGACATGACCTGCTTTGAAAAAATGAAAAGAAAAAGGAAAAAAATGGTTTTAAGTATAAACTGTACCCTTTTTTCAACTATGCAATAACATTCACTCATATTTGCACTTTTTTTTAATGCTGAAAGTGTTTTAAGATGTAGACTGCATGAAAACACGTTTTAGAGTATCTATTCGGTAACACATATGAACAGTCATCAGTTAATCTCTCAAGAAACTATATGATTATGCAATACTGCACTTCATTAGCCAGCACATATTTAACATACACACTGCTGGGGTTCATGCATATGCAAAGAGGTACTCACATGCACACAAGAAAGTGGCCTAGGGACAACACCTAGTAACTCTAAATTAACAGTAATCAACTTAAGCTCCCTTCCTAAATCACAGAAAGAAGACATAGCTCATCCAGAACAGAGGTACATAATAGGTCATACAGACTATGTTCTGGAAAGCTCTGTTTCTCTAATGTAGTCTTAAAGCCAGGCATCTTTTAACACCCAGGGACATCAATCACAAACTGAATGTACATTGATTCAAAATCGTGAAGTTTTACAAAGGACTTCATAATACTTTGTGATCAATAGTCCTAACCTATAAAAAGATTTATAACCCCTTAGATACTTTATTTTCAACTATGGATTGTGCCGAAAGGATGTGGAAAATGCCATTAGAAAAAAGAAAACATACTGACAGTAAATTGCAACTACAGTATAGATCTAGTACCCAATGTATCAATGAATGATTATGCAAACTACATGTGACTGAAACTCTCTGTTAGTCAAGGTAAGCACTGCTCAGCAACAACTAAAACACCAGTGTGTTACCAGTGTTATTCTCAGACTAAAGCCACACAGCACTGTACCAGCTATTGGGAAGCTACTATCCCAGCCAAAACCAGGAAAGACACTAAACACAGCACTTTGGGACCAGCATCAGATTAATTTCTGTATTTTTTTCTGAATATCTACACTATGAACATTAAAAAATGCTAATAGTGGACTACTGCACTGAATCAAAACATCCGTTTCTAGAAGACACAACTGAAAAAAATTCCAATCTTCCAACTTCGCTAAGCTTTTGTTGGTCATTCTGTCAGCCAAATCCTTAGCACAGTCCTTACTACAATCCTTAGTACATGAAACAGAAGGAAGCCATCAAAACACAAAACTGCTTTCAATTGAAAATTTGGAGTCAACAAAATTTTTCTCACACATTATGATTAATAATTTCTGGTCTTGACATACTGAATTAGTAAATAGTTGTGTACATTTTAAAATATTCTCAACATTCCAGAGGCCTGATGTCACAACACATAAAATGAGCCAGTTCTCTTTTGACACTTCTTTTCACCTGCCTAGGTTCCCATGACCACAAGGACTGTTATCAATACCTCTGCATTTCACCCTTTACACCATCCTCCTTCACCCAAAAAGCCATAATGCTTGCAATAATATTAATGTATTTATGGAGATATTAACCCTAATATAAAGTTTAGACTGTGCTTCCTGGTACTGCTGTCTTTCACATTGCCACTAACTCCCTAGACTGCACAGGATAACACTACTTCACCACATCCGTCCAGGAACCGTATAGGCAATTATGTAAATTCAATACTAGGAAGCAGTGGCTTCACAAGGATTTCTACAAAATCACCTACTTTGTGCAGAAGTAAATAAAAACAATAAAAACAAGGTCAATTTAATGCCACAGGAAAAAGTAAGTAAATAAAAGTTGTACAAAGTCACAGAAAACTAGTTCTGACCATTTGCTCCCTTTGTATGATTAACAACTCTTAAACTACCTAGTACTAGGTTACACTTGTACACAAGTTTCTTATTTTCCAGAATTCATTTATTTCTACCTATCAGGCCACTATTCTCTAGACTTTCTCAAATCTGAATATTTTTTTAGAATTGCCTCATGAATTTTAAACTTTAACTTCTCTGAACTTTCTCCCATCCCAACAAACTGACAGAATTCCTTAAGAACTTTCTGAAGTACACTGCCCATTATCAAAACCTCAAAACAATATTGGTCCCTTAGACAATACATGCCTAGATATAAAAATGCTGAAGTATGCAACTGACTGTTTACAGCTTCTACATAAAATTTAGATTTTATCACATGACCTTTTGCTTTTAATAACTATTCTATTGGGTCTTATTTCCCTTCCAGTCATGTAGGAAGGCTAGCAAGAAAATATAGCTAATGTGCTTCTAACATGCAGGGAACACTACATATGTTTCAACCTCCTCCAGGTCCAAATGTGCAATGAATTCTCAAGTTCAGCTTCAAGCTTCAGCCAGATGAGAATAAAAACTGGAAATGCCGGTTTAGGCTCAAATTACGTAAAAACAGCAGGTGAGAAAGAAATAATTTAAAAAAAGACTCTAAAAACTACTTGCATGTTCACATTACTGAGGCAGAAAGCTTGCACTGACAGCCAACTTCATCTTTTTTACTTTCTGCATTTGGTTTTGCCCTGAATTGATGACCATATGAAAGCAGTAATTAGGACTGTATTCAAATACCCCTCTAAGAAAGAATTACTGCAGTGGATTTTTCTACAATATATAATTCACAAGTCTGTTTCACCTAGAGCTGCAATCACTGTAGAACTATTTAAATTGGCTACAACTGAGATTTGGCTGCCACCAATAAATTTAAGAGTACATTGTGGCTTTAGTATTTGAAGCCTGTTTTTCCATTAGCACTATTAACCTCCCCCTCATCCTCAAAACGGAAGTCAAAAGTGTTGGCTTTCATTTCTGATTTCTTAAGCAATAGCTGCCTTTCCTTCCCCCTGCCAACTTTAAATTAGAATTCACGACTTCACCCAAACAAACAAAACAAAGGCTGTAATACTGCTGTAATATCATTATAAGGTGCTCCAGAGACAGACACTGATTTTCCTGCCACTACGTTTGGAAAAAAAAACACCTTTAGAACTGTGGACCTCTCCACTGACAAGTCAAAGGAGAAATATCTCATCTGGAAGCAAGCTACAGACAGTCTTTATTTTCTCACAATGTAAGTCAACTCCCTCTTTCCAGCAAGCTCTTACTCATTACATAGAAAGCACTGGGTATTATTTTTACTTGAGGCTTGTCTGAGGTTCAGCTATAGCAGTTATTTTTCTCCTTCTTAGTAGCTGGTGCAGTGCTGGGTTTTTGACTTTTAGCCTGGGAACAGCACTGGTAACACCGATGTTTTTAGTTGCTGCTCAGTAATGTTTACTCTGACCAAGGACTTTCTGAGTCTCATGCTCTGCCAGGAAGGTCACAAGAAGCCTGCAGGAAGCAGAGACAGGACACCTGACCCAAACTAGCCAAAGGGCCATTCCATACCACAGCACGTCATGCCCAGTATATAAACTGGGGGCAGTTATCCGGAAGGACCAGATCGCTGCTCAGGTCAGGCTGGGTATCGGTTGGCAGGTGGTGAGCAGTTGTATTTTCTTCCCTTGCTATTTCCCCTATCATTATTATTATTGGTGGTAGCAGCAGTAGGTTTGTGTTATACCTCAGTTACTGGACTGCTCTTACCTCAACCTGTGGGAGTTACATTCTTTCAATTCCCACCCCCATCCCTCCAGAAGCAGGGGAAGGAACAAAGGAGGGAGGAGTGCATGAGTGGCTGCATGGTTCTGAGTTACCAACTGGGCTTAAACCACAACAAGGCTACTTAGAGAAATAATGCTTGTCCTTATCATAAAGGCAGCACACATTTTAATAATTACTAAATATAGTAAAGCAATAAGCATATCTAGAATGGCTAGCCAAATATAACCGAGCATTAGAGTCCAAAGGGTTTATATTACACCCCAGCTATTGCTAACAGCAATAAAACCCAACCCAAAATCCCCAAGCACAACACAGTAAGAACCCCTACTGAAGAACAGGCATTTACACAGAGGAATCAATTTTGAATATTCAAGTGCTGTTATCGACCCTAACTTAGCACTTTATCTGGCTGTCAGTTGTTGGGGGTACAGGGAAGTTGCAGAAATTCATTTTCTAACTCATCTTTCCATAACCTGCACTGTTGCAGACCCTTATGCAATTCCACTGCTTTGAAGACCTATCAGATCTTCAAAAGGCAACTGTCCTTGAAGCATAGATCTGGATTGGTATGCGGAAAGGAGTCAATTACTGTGTGTGCAAGCACTCATGTCTGATGTTGCCTTTTCCAATAAAAACAAATGTAACAGTTTCTTACTTTTATGGTCCAATATTGGCTGGTTTTTTCCCCTCAGTTATAAAGGGGAATTCAGCTTTTCACAGAGCTTCCAAAACATACCACCTCTACTCTCACAGCTATCTACGCATTTTTATTTTCCATAAACCTCATAAGAGTGTCTTGAATATCCATTGAAATTATGAATTCATGCACATCCCTTTGCCATAAATTAGTATACAAATTACTACACTACTTTATTCAGGAAGTATCAGATTAAACAGACTGAAAACTTAAAAGTGTGCAATAAAATGCAACAAATTGCACACTTCTCCAAAAGTTGTAAATACTCTCTGTACAGAAATCTATTTCTGAATGCCAAACTGGGCAAAATAAAATCAGTTTAGAACCACTCCGTACTACAGATAAGTACTACATGAAAGTTCACATATTTCATATTCCATAAATGGTTTGGCATTAATGTTAACAAGCTCTTGATTCCAGCATATACGTTACCCAACCACAGCATTAGCTTATGCACTCCTTTTTCCAAATGCTGTATATATATTTGTATCCTGCCAATCAACAATGCAGACCTTTATATGAATTGTAGGAAGATGTGGACTATTTGGATCAGACAGAGTCATTTAAGAACACAGAAAAGGATACACTGCAAAAGCTAGGACAAGCAGACACCACACTACGCTGATATTCATTTCTTGCGAGGGCTTCACAATGCTGTAATAGGCTTCCGTCACCACATACACAACTGTAGCTGCAACAGTGAAATCCACCAACCACTGATATTCCGGAAAATAATGCAAGGCTGAAAAATACAAGTTTGCAAGCGTTAATATTTCTGCAATTATTTTATGGCAGTTACTGACATATAAAGAATGGACTGACAACTACAAAATGCTTTCAGTTGATTAAGGTCCAGGCAGACCATCTAAGAGCAACAACCACAAAAAAGCCACATTCTTCCCACTCAACAGTGAAGTGAATTTCACTGTTCACTTCTGTTACTTGATATTTGATTACTCTCAGATTTATAAGGCTACAAGGTGTTACTTTTTTATCATCTCAGCTTTTACACATTAACATCCTAAACTCAAAAAGCGTACTTTATTTAGATGTCAACACCACAACAGAAAATGGTTCTCCAGCTGAGACTACCTGCAATTCCAGATAAGAGTTTTTTTACTCTCTGTTAAAAGGCTAAAAGCTCATTGGCAATCATTTAAAATACTACACATAATTGCTTCCTCCTTTTGTTAAAAAAAAAAAAAAAAAAAAAGAGGCATCTAAAAAAAAAAAAACCAACATCTAAGATACTGATGGCCTGTTCTTCCAGATATTGTTACTATCTCCTGTACAGCAATACAGGGAAATTACTGTGCAAATGCCACAGTAAAAATTTTGAGGATAATACTGTGGTTACATGCTGGCTGGGTGATTTACAAAGAGAGAGCTCCTGCAGCTGCTGGAAAACTGCAAAGAACAATTTGTGACCTGTCCCTTCCAAAGACTTCTTCCTACATCTACATGGTTAGAAAGTCACAAAACATACTGACCACTTGCATGTTGACAACAAGCTACCTGACGTCAAACATATGAAATTGGCCAAACTCCGGTTTTTCCAAGTCCTATAATTACTCTGAAATGACTACCTGGTTAGAGTCAACAAAAGTTTGCATACCTTACACTGTACCAGTATCTATATTCTGGGAGAGAGTTAAATGCTGTAATTTCAAGCAAATAACAGACTGAAACCTGTGAATGCATTAGTTATTTATGTGCCAGCTTCAAAAAACTCTGCATTTCCGTTAAGCATATTTTCTACACTCTTTCCAATAATTTAAGCTGAGAAATCTTTTGCATAAGACTATGCTTCTTTCTGTATTTCTGCATAGAACAAACACATATAAAAACACAGATTGGAAGAAAATGCGTCACACATACATACATATCCATATATGCGTTTTCTGTAACAGAATGACTGGTTATGATTAAGGACATAAAAATTACCATATAAAAAATAGCAATTTCCAAAGCACGCAATGCTACTCATTTCTATAAGATTCGATTTTTGAGCATTTTAGCTCAATGCTTATGATGTGTCATTTACGATTTCTAGGCATTTTACCTTAATGCTTCAGATGTGTGGCTGAAAGGTCTAGGTTTCAATACTACAGCACATTTCCTCTTTTAGATGAGCAGAAAATACATGTTTCAACACCTGCTGATTCTCATTATCTTGTAAAAACCTATGATCTCTATTTCAAACAGATCACAGTGTGGTCTCATACTGCTCTGGCTGCCTGATGCAAGAGATGTGCTTTATGCTGGATTTCACCTCCCCATCCTTTTCCATAAAACTGCTATTAATATGTCACCCATGGAACAAAGGAGATTTAGCCCAAATTCTTGCCCCCCCACTAAACTTTATTATCAGTTGTACTTTTATTCATTCATGGTCTATAACAAAAGATATTCCAACACTCATCAAAAATAAGCACTTGATAGAAAGAATCAGGATATATTTGAAATAATGTACTTTGCCTGCATCCACTTATTCTTACCAATAGTGTCCCTTTCAGTCACAGATTTTGTTTCCAGATGAAGATCGATGTCTTTTGGAATGGTTAGGGGTTTGCCTTCAATATGACCATTATATTTTCTGAAAAAGTAAATAAATTAATAGATAATACACACATGGATATGACAAACTTTCAATATGCAAAGACATTCCAAATTTAAGAAAAGTGCAGATCACTTTTTTGATAAATGCAAACATCTTTGCACCTCTGAAACTGAAAATGGAGAGGTGGACTTTTCATGGAAAGATGAGTTATTGGGACATAAGCATTAAAGGAAATTCAATCAATTATTAATTTATTTATAAGGAATGAAGTCCTCTCAACTAATGTGCAAGGTGCGGATACAAGCATCATTTTTTTCCAGGTTTTATTAATTCTGAGTATTTTTGAAAGCACAAGAATTTTAATGGACAAACTAAAAACTGAGAATAGGAGTATTCAAAAAAATCATGTGCTGAAGTCTGAAACAAGAAGTCCCAAACATTGCCCTGGAAGTATATCTACAAGCTTTGGCGTGCTTCCCTGCCCCAACTTGTACTCTTGAGGCTTTCCTACTGCATGCACCATCATCTTGAGTGAGATGAGCATTTTGATAACAGAAACCATTTCAGCTTGACTATAATTTAATTATCCCAGGGGACCCAGAATCCAAGAGACACAGTAACACACCCAGGATCATATACAGCTTTAATTCAAAGCAATTCATAGTAGCTATGGACCTTTATATTGGCCTAACTTTTTAATACAACATAAACGATTCAGAAATAGAAAAACTGCCTAATATTCACATGCTCTTATAACCTACAGGACAATATACTGAAGTGTAATATGCATTGAATAAACTGGACTACAAGTTCATATTACAGCTGTTTATAAGGCTAATTTTCAAGCAAGTTCCTTGGATCTGCTTTCATAATTTCTCCTTTAATTAGTTCATATTGGAAAAGTATCTGAGTAAGACGCAGGAGAAGGTACTACATTTTGCATTTTATCTTGAAAAGACATGGGCAAAAAACCCCAAAAAACAAAGAGATGCTTCCTTATTTCTCCTACACCATCTGTTTCACACCTTCTTGGCTCAAAAGAGTGCTGCATTCCATTTTGTGCAACCTAAAATAGTACATCCAAACCAACTCAATATCCAACTGGATATTGGATATATCCAACAGTGTGTCCAAACCAACTCAACAGGAGCAATTCTTGCTTTAAACTATGGTTCTCCAATAACAGCCACTTCTTTAGAGGACACAGACGTATACTTACTGACTAAAAAGTAAGTGCTTTATTCATTCTGTTCTTAAAACAGCACAGCAAAGAAAGAGTCACTTAAGCCTCCACATTACTGTCTTGGTTTCTTTGAAGTTTCCTACTCCCCTGCAATTAAAATTTATCCTAGTACAAACAATTATTTCTATTACAACTGTGCTCTCTTGGTTACATATTAATATAGTGAGACGATTATATCTATCTTATAATAATGAAATCACATCAAAAAAATTTGCCTGGGCAAACATGAAAACAGCACTGCATTTAAAACATTAAATGTGTAAGTTTAGTAACCGAAAAAGGATTTAATGCACATAGAGGTGACTTGTGATACAGGTTGCTACTAAATTTTACAGTAAATTTCTCAAAGCTTACAAAATTTAAACTTGTATGTCAGTACACATTAACATGCCATGCTTCCACTCAGCTGAGAGCATGCAACTGCTCTGGTGAAAGTGAGAACACACATCTTTTGGATGGCAAAAGACTGGCTAGGCTGAGGAAGGGCAATAAGAGCAACGTACAATTGTTATCTGGAATGCTCTTCTGTTTTTCTGGTGAAGGCTTATATGGGTGGACTTAGAGTTTTGTAAAGTTATTTTACATACGAATGAATATCACTGCTTAAATGGACAGTTATAAATTGTAATGCTATTCACAATCATTTCACCTCAACTTGCTACAGGAAACAGATGAGTTTCTGAATTTGAAAGAATATTGCAACAAACATGCAAAATAAAAGTTGGGTTGGTTGGTTTGTTTGTTTTAAACACAGCCAATTCAGAAACCTTGCATCACATAGCTAGCTCCACCATCCCAAGATTGCCACAGTGGTACTTCTGGTAAGACTGTTCCAGTACTTCATGCCTGATCATCAGAAATCTCCTTCCAGCTTAAGCTGACCAACAGCTATCCCACCCCCTCAGTCATCTTTTGTTAGGTTAAACAAGCCAAGCTATTTTAGCTTCCTCTTGTAAGACATTTTCTGCTTCCTGGATGACCCTAGCAGTTCTCTGTTCACCTGCTCAGATACAAACTCATTTTTCTTAAACATGAGTGATGAGAACTGCACATGGTAATCCAGATAAAAGTTCTACACCAGTGCCTTGCCCAAGAGGATTAGTATTTCCCTATCTATTCTATGAGAAATACCTCACCTAATACATCCTAGCAGCACATTTACCTTTTTCACAGCTGTGTAAGAGTGGTGGCTCCAAGGAAACCTGTTTAACTAATATACTCAAATCTTTCTTCTCTTGCTTCAAGATGAAGAGCTTCAATCCTACAGAAGATTTGCTTTCCTCAGTTTTCATACAAATGATATTCATTAAAAAAATTCACTGCCACCAAATTACCAGTTTCACAGACCAATCTTGTGGACTGGAAGTCATCCAGTTCTGCACAATTTGGGCATCTTCAACTCTCTGTTAAACTAAAAGAACACAGTTTGGTACAGAGCTGTGGGCAAGCAGGGCAGTTACAGGCAGTAATAGATTTAAACTCACAAAAAGACAAAAGTTGGCTAGCAAAGTTATTATATGGATCATACTGAGAAAAAAAAAAAAAAAAAACAAAAAAGAAGAAGAAAAGAAAAAGCTTGAAACAAATATTTACCTATCTTTTTTGCTCTTGCCTCTTTGTTTCCCTGCAAGAATTCGGAGTTCTTCTTCAGTAGGATGCTGATACCACCTTAAACTAAAGAAAAATAAAATCTTAAGTATAGCCATAGCAGTATTTGCAATATAATGGTTTTAATGGTTTAAAATATATATATAAATAAATATATGTATATAAACACACAATCTATATGCCTATTAAGCCACTGATCATTTGCAGCACCTAAGCAAAGCACCTTTATGTGCAAGTACAAACCCAGCCTGAACTGAACAACTACAGCTAAACTGCAGTTCTCTTCAGTATGTAAGACGCTTATTCATAAGAAGAAAGCTCTGCCACTTTGCTATTTAAGTGAAAACCCTTCACTTCCCAAACCATCAAATTTTACCATTATCATCAACTACAACAAAGTTTTACTAATATTGAAAAAAGTTCACTGGGATAATTGTACCATTAAAATTACCCGTAAGAACCATATTCTAAACTACCTTACACAGCATAATTATGCCTTTAAAACAACAGTAATTTTCCACAGTCCAGAGCAGCTATTATCAAATAACCATTACCAATCTGTTCCCTTAGGCAGAACAGACCATAACATTAACACTCCTTTCCTAAACACCTCCTCCAAGAAGACAAGCTACATTAGAGATACTAACTTCTTCCTAGCTTTCAAACAACCCAGAGAAAGTGGGGGGAAACAGAAAAAGTCTTCTGCTTTGTCATTCATCATCTCCCAGATCTGAACATGGAAACTGAAAATGCCAGAAGTAGTTCTGCAGTGATGAAGATCATCTGTGTTGAAAAGCTAATGTTTCAAAATTTTTCCTATACAGACAAAGAAATAGTACCTAATGCAGCAGAATTGACAAAAAATCTTGTTCTGTGTAACATACAAGGCCAGGTTGGGCAGGGCGTGGAGCAACCTGGCCTAGTGAAAGGCATCCCTGCCTGTGGCAGGGGGTTGGAACTCGGTGAGCTTTAACGTCCCTTCGAACCAAAACCATCCTCTGATTCTATGACTTTTCTACTGAACCATCAAATGACTTGCAGAAAGACAGGAAGAATAGTACCCAGCAGTGCCACACAATAAGCATATTTTTCAGGGTATTTTCTCTCCAATACAGTCAAATCCATTTTTAACCTGACAGAGGGGAGATAGAGATGAGCTCTTAGGCAAAGGCGCTGGCACAGGGTGCCCAGAGAAGCTGTGGCTGCCCCATTCCTGGCAGAGTACAAGGCCAGGCTGAATAGGGCTCAGAGCAACCTGGGCTAGTGCAAAGTGTCCCTCCCCATGGCAGAGGACTGGAACTAGATAAGCTTTAAGGTCCCTTCCAACACAAACCAGTCTGTGATTCTATGATGCTAATACATTAGAAACACTTAAAAGACAATTTACTCTTAATTACACTACAGAATTATGTTTCAAATGATCACTAATTACAACTAATAGGATACAACAGGTTTGGAAATCTTTAGCTAATAAACTCTACACACCTTTCATTTAAAATCTCAAACCCAAGAGATCTGAACAAATATTTCCAAAAACTTAGAGCTAAAAAAGAAAAATAGTTCATATCTGCTTTAGCTTATATATGTTTAAAACTTGGATCCCACAACTGATTACTCTGCCACTTTGACATATCCAAGTTGGTCCAAATAGCAACAGCAGCACAGATATGCCCCAGTTAGTCTGAGTGAAGGTCATTAACGACTGCAAAACAAAACATTCATTTTTGCCTGTCTTCCTGAAGTGGCCTGAAAACAGAACAACTGAAGTAGCTGAGCAACTTAAAAGCAGCATTTTGGTACAGAAGGCTTCATTAGTTAAAAATACAAAGGTTAAATTAGTTAAAATTGCAAAGGTAATTAGCTAAAAATGCAAAGTTAAAAAAGCAGATACTTAGGCTGCCAATTCATTTACTTCAATAAACACGAATGTTCAAATTCCACTCGAGCTCTGAAATGGCACTGATTAAAAAGGTTTGTATTTCTTTACAAATTTAAGTAAGCTGTTTTTCAATAGTTAATTATAGCTATTCATTCTGTAAATGTATAAGCTTATGTCCATCTATTCTAACAATTCTTTTAAATTTTGTAATGTCTATGTTTCATTTTAACAGGCTTTGAATGTACATATACAAGCACCTTGAAACCAACGGACAACTAGAAGGGTTTCTGGCTTGTTTGGTAACATGTTTATCCTTGCTCCCATACAGCAACGGCTATCTATAGACATTTCAGATTATAATGCTTACAAAAGCCTTCCAAGCCTTTGGAAAATAGATGCTTAAACGAAGTAACTTAAAAAGCAGTTTGGAGAACCAAAGAATTACTTGAAAGTATACTAACAAAGGAAAGGAGAAGCAGGTAGCAACTCTTCCTGGGAAAGCTGGACTGCTTAAGAGTGTTTCTGCTTGTACCTGCACACTTACATATTGTCCTGGCTTAAGCTTAGTCCTAAATTAGAAAAGCATGTAGCCTGCTTGTTCCACCCCCACAACCTGTCCTTCCCTCGCCCCCACTCCCAGAGGGATGGGGAGGAGAATCGAAAGAATGTAACTCCCACGGGTTGAGATAAGAACAGTCCAGTAA
>WYDI02020492.1:0-32104 GCA_009867235.2 Psittacus erithacus | reverse complement strand
ACCGAAAGTTAGAAACACAGCACTGCATCAGCTACTAAGAAGGAGAAAAAATGACTGCTACTGCTGAACCCAGGACATATGTCTAATTGGAATTTCTTCCTTTCTGACTTGTCTGCTGCCTCTTGTCCTTTCACTATGTAACCTTGACAAGAAGTTGGCATCAACTTCTCTATATCCTCCCCTTGAACACCTGAAGACAGTAACAAGGTCTACCTTATTTCTTCAGACTTAATAAGCCCAGTTGTCTCAGACTGTCCTCAAACGTTATCCTTCAGCCCCCTAATTTTCTGGACCTCCTCCTCTATGTCAGTGCCTCGTACTGGGTAGCCCAAAACTAGATGGGATACTCCAGTTGTGGTCTCACAGAATGACTTCCCTATGACCACCTGGCAAAATTCTTGCTGATTAGGTCCAGGATGTGGTTAGCCTTCTTCACAACTAGGGCATGCTACTTGCTCATGTTCAGCTTATTGTTGACCAGAACACCTGGTCCTTTTCTGCAAAACTGCTTCCCAGACTCTGCTGGTGCATGGGATTATTCCATTCCAGGTGCAGGATTTTGCATTTGTCATTCTTAAACTCCATGTGGTTCCTGTCAGTCCATTCCTCCAGCCTGCTGAAGTCCTGGACAGCAGCTCTGCCTTTCAGCATATGACTTCTCCCCCAGTTTGGTATCATTCATTAGCTAGTTGAAAGTGTACTCTCTTTGGTAATCATGATTATTAATAAAGATATTACACAGTTTTGGCTCCAATTTCGGTACCTGAGGTAGTACTAGACTACCACTAGTAGTTGGCCACCAGTAGGAGTTTACACTACTGATCACAACCCTTTGAACATGCCAGTACAGGGAAATTTTCATCCTTCTTATTTATTCAATCCACATCTCCACAATTTGGCTACAAAATATTATGGGAAACTCTCAAAGACCTCACTAAAGTCAAGGGAAGTGACACCCATTACTCTCCCCTTGTCCACAGAGTCAGTCATCTCACCATAGAAAGTCATCATGTTGGTCTGGCATGGTTTGCTGTTGGTAAGTCCAGTCTGGCTGTTCCTTTTTGTTCCTCCTGTGCCTGATTATGGGTTCTGGGATTACTTACTCCATAATCTTCCCACAAAATGAAGTTGACTGCCCTACATTCAACCTTCCTGAGCCCTCGTTTTTGCAGATGGATATGATATTTGTCTCTGTCCAGTCATCAAAAACCTCCCCTGATAGCTGTGACCTTTAAAAAATGAGTGACATTGTCTGCCTCTGTATACGCCTTCTGATACCACTTATGTCATTCTCGGGATCTGCGGATGTCCAACTGTCTTAAGTGCTCCACTCCCACAGACTGCCATAGGGCTCAATGACCTAGAACGCCTAAAGACAAACCTTACTAGGAATAAAAAATACCAAACAAAACTGTAAGGCAAAACAGGCATTGCGTACCTGAGCCTTATCCATGTCTTTTGTCACTAGTTTCCCTGTCAGACTGAACTGTGAGTCCACATTCTTCTCAGCCTTCCCTTTGCAGCCAGTGTGCTTGCAGAAGCCCTTCTTGCCTTTCATATCCCTATTTCTAATTCCCTCTGAGTACTGGCTTTCCTAACTCCATCCCTGTGTTCCTGGGCCATGGCCATGTATTCCCCTTGGGTACCCTGTTGCTGCTTCCATCCTCTGCAGGGCAGTATTCCATGTGATCAATCCCATATAGCACATTCCTAAACAAGCTGAAATATATTCTGAATTCCAGAGCCATGATTCCAGTGTTTCCCTTGCTCACTTCTTTCAGGATGTTGAACTGCAGAGTATCATGTTTGCTGAAGCTTAGGCTGCCCTTGACCTTCACATTGCCCAGCTCTTCATCCTTTTTCATGAGTAAAAGGTTGAATGCCTCTCCCAGTCATCTTGTTGATAATCTCTATCCAGAAATTGTCATCGACATCTTAACATGATTATTCATAAGAAGGATTTGATTTCATGAAATGTTTAATTCAAAATTATAAACTAAAAATGTTTGAATAAGTTCCTAAAACTACTGGGTAATTATCCAGACAGAGCTGATTAAAGCTCTCCCACTCCCTATATTAATAGGAGCCACAATATTCCCATGCTGACTATGAGGGGAAAAATCAATATCAGCAAACGTACATTCATATTGATTTATCATCCCTTTTGGTTTTCTAATTTAGTAAAGGCTTCTAATGCAACATTACATAAAGATTCTCAGGAGAATAAAAAGGCTAATAAGATCAGGTACCACTGTTTGTTCTGTGGAAGTGAACTGACTTCACTGTACATAGTCAGCTGTTGAGTTGGCCAGATTAGGAAGGCCAGCAAATACTTTTGAGCCATGTATCAGAGGACATTATTCCAGGGAAGTTACTAAAAGGAGTCATCAAGATGACTTTTTGGAATGTAGGCCCAGCATGCTGTTAGAATGTGTGTTAGGGAGGAGCGGTCCAAGAAACCAAATATTAGGATTTTCTGTTTCCGCATAGTATTCCAGGAAACATTGTACATGAATTTGAATGTCCTATTATACGTGTCTTCTTAGAGCAGTTAGTAACCCTTGTCAAACTAGGTTAGAACAGGGTTTTCTGCTCATGTTCAAATTATTATGCGGATATTTGAGTTTTAAGATATTATTCCATGTGCTGTATGAGGAGAAAAGAATGCATTATGAAAACTATCTGTTTGCTTCACTTACTCATTCTAAGCAAAGTGAAGGGAAATAAATGAGGTGGGGGGGAAATCACAGACTCACAGAATTGTTAGGGTTAGAAAGAACCTCTGAAGATAATCTAGTCCTGAAATGTACTACTGTCCAGAATACCGGCAAGTTGTCTTGTAGGAAAATAAATCAACCTACATGTTATATAGAGTTGAAATTAGGATATGATATAGAATCATAGAAAAATTTGGGTTGAAAGGGACTTCAAAGGTCATCTAGTGCAACCCTCCTGCAACAAGCAGGGACATCTTCAACTAGATCAGGTTGCTAAGAACCACATCCAGCCTGGCCTTGAATGTCTCCAGGGATGGTGCATCCAACACCTCTCTGGGCAACCTGTGCCAGTATTTTGCCACCCTCATTGTAAAACATTTCTTCCTCATGTCCTGCCTGAATCTCCCCTCTTTTAGTTTAAAACCAGCACCTCTTGTCCTAGTGTAAGTTATTGAAAGCTTGAAAAAAAACTTCAGCAACAAAATGTGTTAATTTCCTGAACAGTGTACATTTAACACAACCATACCAATATCATAACATTATTTCTTGCACTGAATAATAAATCTCAAGATATTCACCCTTGTAATTAAAATATATAATCCTTATCATGTTGCAAACATGAAATCACATCAAGTAATAAATATAAATGGGAACAGCATTATCTGTATTCTTACTGTTCATCATCTATATGCAGATTCATGATTGGAAGTATTTCCTGCATTCCACATAGTTGTATTTCTCCTTTCCCCCTTTTTGAGGAGAGGACATTCATGAGGGCACTGTCAAAAAATAGGACATTTCCTTATCCTACCAAAGGACAAAGAAAGCAGCAGATTACTGAAAAATAAGACTGAATAATTAGGTTATTGAAGACCCAGCCGCATAGAGGTATTCAGTGTCCCAGAAGAACTGCTGATAATCTCCAGCTGAAAAATCGCGTTTTCAGGATGATTGTAAAAGTTGACTCCTGTTTCCCAAGTCCCAAATTCCTGTTTGTAAATGCAAGAATAGTGTTTGTCCTACTATAACTGCTGGAAAATTAATTTTCATTAGTCACTTTCATTGGGCCATCAATAAATTCTTGTTTATGAAGAAGGAGGATTACATCTTAATTTGGAGCACCAAATAGTAAGGTTGTAATCTCCAAATGGCCATGACCTCATAGTTTAAAGCCAACTGTGTTCAGACTGATTTTTCTCAGTTGTCCATCAGCAAAGACTGTGACTTCTGTCTGTAATGCTACAGTAATACTAGTTTGGTGCAGTGCCTTTTTCCTAGGGGCGATAATTTTACTGTAAATATGACCTCTTTACTCAGCCCTTTGGTTCCAAAGGTAGAGAAGATAAGTCAGTATCATGGAAATAAGCCATTCCAGTGGTCCCATCAGAAAGTGTTACTTAAACATAACTTAAATATTTTAAGGCATAACTCCATGGAAACAGGATTACAAAGTTTCTCAGCCAGGCTTAACTCCTGTTTCTTTCATATAGTCTTTTGGATATAATTTTCTTGCTATACATCTCCTGAAACACATACTTGCACCCACCCCCAAATTTAAATGGAATCGAATGTTACTACAGCACAGTTTATTAAAACAGCTGAAACATTTCTATTATTAGCCCTTATTTTGCCATTTGGAAAACAGGAGTAACTGCTAAAAAGTGTAGGTGATTATACTGTTATGTGTTATGTCAGCCCTGGGGAGAAAACAAAGGCTACACCTTCAGAAGGTGTGGAAGCTACTCTTTCTGAGCAAAAGGGAGCCAGGCACTGAGTTCCAGTCTAGCTTCTGAGGTCAGTGATTCTTGTGGTCTGGAATGTTTCTGGCCCTATAGCTTTTTCTTTTTCCATACTGAGCATATGGAAGCCACAATTCTTTTATGGAACTTTAATTTGACAGGATTCAAGTCATGTACATGACAGAAGGCCTTGAAATCTGAGCAGTTTTGCCTGTCAGATTGCAAGTCTGAGCTCTGAAGCATTTATTACCCATTTTCCTGAGAAATTTGAATCCAAACAGTTAAAACATTGTTATCAGAACCTGAAAAGAACGTCTTTTAGAAGTGTTGCCTTGTTCTTACGTTGTGTAAAAGAGGGTTATTTTAAAATGAAAATCAAATTACAGGTTATAATTTAGTAACGCCATAGTTCATGTGTACTAATACGGATTTTCAGTTCTTTCTTTACAAGATCTCAAATAACTTCACAAATAGGATCTCAGTGAGATGTACAAATACTATATTCATCTTATTTTCAATAAAAATAGGGGGGAAATTGGTCAAAATGAGTAAAGAGGCAAGATACATTTGAGGTTAGAGATGAGATAATTTACCAAGTCCTTTCTGTTAACCTTTGAAATTGCAGCACTTCCTTCTTAAAGGATCTTTAAGATCTTTGTTTAGGACAGCTGCATTATTCACTGAACTCTTTGACTTTAGTAAGTTTTGAATTAATTCTCTTATTGTTGCTTGCACAGTCACAAAATCTTGCTTTAGTGACAAGAATCTATTCCCCATGTTCCTTTGTAGGTAATGCTCTGCATGTTCTGCCCAGGTGCCTGGTTAGTGAATCAACAAGTATTTGATATTTACTTCCATCATTTTGGCCTGGTTAGAGCAAAACCATGAACACCTGTGACATTTTCTGGTCTGGAAAAATGCTTGTCAACACCCAGACTAACTTGGAAATAATTCTGAATAGTTCCTAGTAGAGTACTCTCTTGGTACTCTCTCTTTAAAGTCTATTGACTATAAGTTAAATGGACACTATCAAGCAAAACTTTGTATGGGGGGAATTATTGATGTATTTTAGCCATAGGCCTGCATCGTTTAGAAATAACTCTAAAAAGTCAACACTGATACTGTTTATCTTTACCTTTCATTGCTATTATAATGATCAGTGTCATGCTTAATTTGCAATAACTTCCATCTTTTATTTCTAAGGCATAGTAGAAATAAGTTGGGAGTTGTAGTCTGTAGTTCTTTATCTCATGTAGCTTGGTAAAGTTATCAACCTCTTAACAGCCAAGGATTTGCCCATATTAATGGAATATGTCCGAAGATCCATAATGCATCATCTCCCTGGACAGTTTTCTGCTGGTGATAAAATAATGATAATTTTTTCAATAATATTTCCAGTACTCAGAAGTAAGAAGGATGCGTGGATGGACGGATGGATGGATGGATGGGAAAAGTAATACAAAGAAACAGCGGTGCATGCTGCATCCTGTCATGAGGAAATCTGCCTGAAGATTAAAACTGTTTGCAGCTTTATGTTCTCCTACATCTTTCATTACTTCCAAAAACCTACAAATTTTGTCTGCAAACCAAATCTTCTCCACTTGAGGTTAGCAGGAAGTCTACATATCCTCATTTGAAATTTAGGCTTACTCATAGCTATGTTCATGCCACAGTTGGGTTTAGCTCTTGTAACTGTGTCTCCTTGCTGCTCTCTTCACCTCTGAAATATGGAGGCCAGAATCCTTGGGAAGAGGAACACAGAGTATAGAGGAGAGAGATTTGATTTGTGATGTTACGAGAGACTAAAAATCTTAGGGGTATACCCAGGCAGAGACACCACTAGAAGTTAGCAAGATGTCAAGTGTTTATTTCCATTTCTGCAAGTTTCAATAATAAATTACCCTGCATTTACAAATCTACTCCTCCCACCCCCAGCTGGGAAGACACTAGCTTACACACTGCCTCACAGATGGAGGGGGAAGACAGGAAGATGTCAGTACAAACATCCTTACTAACACTGTGTGGTGGCTGGGAAGTAAAGGGTGGAGGACATGACAGTTTGGCTAAGTCAATATGTATCTTGAAACCGATATTAAGGAAGAAATCATCTTTCTCTCTTTACGGTACTTTAAATGTGATATGAACACAGAAAGCTAAGTAGGGATAAGAATGAAAAACTAAGAAGAAAGTACGCAAAAGAGGCAGTATATTATGATACTTTAAATAGTGCCAAGTACTGAAGAAACAAAAATAAAATATGTTGCATGTTCTTTTTTCTTCAGTTTTGGTTAAGTTCTTTTTTGGAGGGGGCAGGGGGAAGGAAAAGGGGGCCAGTTGGTATTTTAAGATATACTCTGGCTTATCATTTCAAACTTGAACAGTTTTCATGTGTCTGGTAACCTATTGAATAAAAGAAGGGTCTTGAGTAATTCAGGGGTCATTGGTCTTTCCCTGATTATTCTTATTCAGGAGTACCTTCGTTATGTACCACTCATAGTAACTTCCATATGCTGGCTCTTCATAGACTGTCATTTTACTCTGAGTTCATGGGTAACCTGGTAGTTTCCCCTCACCTTATAACTCATAACTCAATTCACTTGGTGAGTGTTTTTTCCCGTCAGAGCTGAAGATAGTTTACTTAGAGAGGGGAGTGCAGAGTGCTCTTTGCTTTGTCACATAGTCTTGTGTCATGTATCTGTGACACAGATAGCTGCAGGTAAGTGGTACACTCAGTTTCTTCCAGAATCATTTCTTACATTCAGAAGAAATAAGGTGGCGAAAAAGATCTTTGTTCCCACCCTGCTCCATGATTGTTTTCTGGTGGGAGATGATAATTCAATTTGTGATGCATTCGTGATGTGCACTGTAGTTTTTTAGGTGCAGTTTTCCCAGATGTGCAGACCATAACAGTCCAACTGCAGTCTTTTACTTTTGTCTGCAAAGAGCTGAATTTGGCTCTAGCAAATTTGGTTCTAATTGTTTAAAGTTACAAAACAATCTTTTTTTTTTTTCCTTTCTTTTAATACTATACAAAGAAAGGGCTGCTAGTCTTGCAAAATAATTGAGTCAGAGCCTGTTGCAATCAAAAGATGATTAGTTTCTTGTGTTTATGTGTGTTCTGATGTCAACCAATCTATTATGTCTCTTTTGTGTTCCTAGGGATGCACTATTTTTATGTGGAACTTGCAAAAGCAGACACGGTTGGCTGATGTTTATTAGTGACCTTGTCTTGTCCTCTGAAATATGGACAGTCTGCTTTGAACTGGGGAAATGCTACTAGCAGTCATTATGTGGATGTTCGGCTTTTTTGTAGTTGTTTAACCTCTCCAAGGCCCTGCCACAGTTCTAGATGTAAAAAAAAAAAAAAAAAAGAGAGAGAAACTGAATTATGGGTGTTTAAAACTGAAATATTTATAGAAGCAGTTTTTATTTAAAAATAGCATTTGTGCCTGAGAAGATCAGATGTACAACTTCAGTATGAAAAACAAAACCAGATTTTAGTTGATATTATTAACAGAAATTGCATGAAATTTGATAATGTAATTTAGCTGAAAATATTTTCTTCCAGTCCAGGCTTTGGAGTGTTTTTGTGTTACTAAATGCTATAAAGATTTTTTTTTATATCATTACATATTTTTTATAGTTAGAGGTTACAAAGACAAATAGGTGAATTATTGTTTATTAAAGAAGAGACTATACACCATAGAAATTAGATCTTTCAGATTAAAACATAGACAAGTGATATTAGAAACCAGTTTTGCTTACTATGGGAAGATGGGATTCCCATCTATAACCAACAAAGTGCTAAACTAAGATCATAGAATCATGGAATAGTTTGGGTTGGAATGAAAATGTATTCTATAAATAGATTCAAATTAAAAACTGGATTATTTAGGATCAAAAATTTCCTTAATTTTCTGGGAGGGAAGCTTGCATGGACTTTCAGAATCCATCCTTATTAAAAATGAAAAGCAACAGTACACAGAATCCTGAAGTCATCATTGACTTGAAGTCACTATTTAGGTTGATAAACATTTTACCAGAATGACTGTATAGTACTGTAGGATGTGGCCCAATTAATTTTCAGGTGGTGGCAATCATTAGTGAATACAGAATCACAGAATACGATTTAGAAGGGACCTCAAGGATCATCTGGTCCAACCTCTATAGGCAAAGCGTGACCTACACTAGATGTCCCAACAGCCTGACCAGCCGAATCTTAAACGTGTCCAGTGATGGGGAATCCACTCCTTCCCAGGGAAGATTATTCCAATGGCTGATTGTTCTCATTGTGTAAAATTTGGATGAATCTCCCCAGGAGTAACTCATACCTATCAATCCTGGTCTTTTCCATGGAACTCCTTGTGAAACTGGAGTCTCCTCCTTCTTTGTAGCCATGCTTTAAGTACTGGAACATGGTGACAAGGTCTTCCCTGAGCCTTCTTTTCTCTAGGCTGAACAAACCCAGTTCTCTCAGCCTTTCCTCAAATGGCAGGCTTCCCAGTCTTTTCATCATCTTTATGTCCCTTCTTTTGACCCTCTCCAGCCTGTCTACATCTTTTTTGTATAGTGGCGACTAAAACTGAACACAGTATTCCAGATGTGGCCTGACAAGCCAAGAGTAGAGTGGGGTAGTGGCTTCTTTATCTTTGCTGGTGATGCTCTTGTTGATGTAACCTCACATCCTGTTGGCTTTCGTTGCTGCAGCAGCACACTATTTACTCACACTGAGCTTGCTTCCAATGGAACCCCTAGGTCTCTTTCCACAGAGCTGTCCCCAGCCAGGTAGATCCCAGCCTATCCTGCACTCCTGGATTGTGTTTACCCAGGTGGAAATTTGGGTAATTTGGAAATTCTTCCTGATTTGAGTATCATATACTGATGGGATTGAAAGAGTGAAAAATAAGGCTCAGGTAAAGAATGAAACATACTGTGGTATCTTTCCACTCAACTCTTCCATGTTGTTTGTAAAATGCCAAATTGGAGAGGGAGTAAAATAAATGTCTGTTGTGAGTTACTGCCTTGACTTTTCAAATACTATCTTAGAGCACACTTAGGGAGTAGAGTAGTGCCCAAAGAGCTATGATCCACAATTCCAAATCAAAAATGTAAACTGAATGCATTTTGAAAAGGGGTTTTGCTTCACTTTCTTCAATATTTGAAATTATTTCCAGTACTGTGACAACTGTCTTAAATAAAAAGTTACAGAAAAAAGTCTGCCTGCAACTTAGCAAACCAATTATAGAAACCAAAGCCAATCTGAACAAAGAGAAATTCCTGCCTCGTATTTCCTTAGAATGGCAGATCTTGTCTTTGCAGCCTTCTCCCCAAAGCCAGCATGAAGCAGGACTCTTCATTAGTCAAGAGAAGGCAGCACGCAACCATTAGTATTAACTGTATCACATCACACCATCTGGCTCAACCAGCTTGGAAATGATGGTCTGCATTATTTAGTCACAGCTGACAGGAAACAGCAAATTCATTCAAAGTACAATTGTCATTTACTCTTTACCCCTTACTCTTGACACTGTATGGTCTAACGTTCATTTTGCTTTTGAAAGACCTAATACTTCTAACCGTATTGGTTGATCTATTAACTATATTGGTTGATCTGATTAAATCTATTTTGTATAGATCTAACAATATAGATCTATTCTTGATTTATACAAAAGAATATTTGTTGTATACTAGAGCACTAAGTATTTCTTTAGAAAACCAAAAAGTAGGTGGAAGCTGGTGCAGAACTTAAGTTTTCTTTTAAAAAACGGTCAAACTTTTTTTTTTTTTTTTCAACTACAGAGTTGAAGGAATATACTCTTCTGTGAAGGTCCACTTAATACTTATTCTCAGAGGTATTTATGGACAGAGAGAGAAATATTAGTATGTAATACTGCTAGGCAGCCACCTACTCACCTTTTTATTTCCTAACACGTAATTGACCAGATACCCTTGCTTGATTTGAAAATACATTTGATCTTGCCTCCATATGTATGGTTTTGCAACAAGTAGTTTCCAAGATCCCTGAAATTTAGTCTGGTTGAATCTGAGCATATAGAACAAGATCTTATTCACTGTCTTCATAGGTGCTCTAAAAATTAATTAGCCCATGATTTGCAACACTGTAAAGTTAAAAATGCTATCTAAGTGTTATAATTTGGTTCTTCATTCCAGTGTAGTCCAGATTTTAATTGCTCTGCTTGCCATATTGCCAGGAATTGAACTCTTGCGAAATAAGCAAAATCAGTCTATTAATCAAATGAAACTTCAGGTAGAATTCAGGGTGACACCATATGCTATAAAGCTGGGGAGCAGATCGCATTCTTTTCCTGGAATAAATACAGAGGCAACAAAACTACAGGCTTTGGGTTTCACTGTGCTGCCTGATGTGCTACCTTTCTGTAACTGTAATATACGTCTAATAGCCCAACAATTTATTGTCATTATAGATCTCACTGAACCTTTTTGTAAAGTTGAGAGAACCAAGTTAATTTCCTGTTCTTATATTCTGATCAATTTCTTACAATAGTTAAATAATTTCACACGGCATTTTTCAATTCCAGTCTCAAAGTACGGTGTGGTGTTAATTCAAAATGAAGCTTTAACTCAAATGTCAATTCTATCTTTGTGACTAGTAAAATTATTTTTAAACCATTTTTGTGTGCTCTGAAGTTTTTTAGATGTAAGACACTCTGAATATCATCAGTGACTGTATTTGATGCTGCTGCTGACTATGGGAGCTTTATCTCAAGGACTGAGAAACTTAGAACATGGGGAGTCACGAGTATTCTTAACTAGTGCCAGAACACCAGCTCAAGCTGATTGCTCCTTTGTGTCACTCTTAGGGCAAGAGTGTGATTCATCACTTCCATTTTGCTGAACACTAAAGTGCAGATGCATCTTTATGGGTTAGATTTTGCTCCCATTGAAGGCTAAATGGCATCCTGATCTCATTTGTAATAATATAAGTTGGGAGTAATTTGATAAAACTGATTGATTACATCAGTATAATTCTTGTGTGAGATCTTTTCAGATTCAACAGCTTCACTGGAAATAGGTTTGGTCTTAGCAAATAGATATATTTAGTTTCTTTGAAAATTATGTGGATTTCCCAGGCGCTGGGGATTCTGATTGATATTCACTAGTAGAATATTTGTAAAATACATTCACTGAACGTGTTTAAGCCATGTGCTCTTCCTGTGTGAAATTTCAGACATGATGTAGCCTTCAATGAATGATTAGTCTTGACCACCAGCTTGCTTCCATTTTGACAATAATACCATCTGCCTTTCTTTCATAGTGTGCTTGTTCCTTTATCTTTGTAACTCTCTTGATGACTACATTGTTTGGATATGCTTGGCCAGATAAGCTGCAAAAATCTGGCTTAAAAATAGCTGTATGATTTTAAAATGATTTTTAAAAACTGGAGGAGCGCAGAAGAAAAAAAATGTTTATATATGGTTATAGATCTATTTCTGTAGTTCTGTTCTGGTAAACTGAAGCTATCTAATACGCTAGAGTAGCACAAAAAGGAAGATTTATGTAAGTATAGATACAGAGTCATTTCAGGCTATGGTCAGAATGGTCTTACTGGCTTATCTTTGGGTCACTGGGACATGCAGGGTTTGTTTTGGTTTTTTGTTTGTTTTCGTTTTTTGTTTGTTTTCTTCTCTGTAGCATTCTGCTTCTATGAACCTGATTTATTTTGGGAACAGAATTTCCTTTCTAGTATCTTCTTCAATTGTCATCACTTCTAGACATCAGTTAGGTGGCAAAACAGCAGTAGAGTAATGTACAGCTAAATACAGATATTCAGAATACTAAACCTGTCAGTCCATCCCCTGGGTACAACTCTATGCCTGTTCATGTTAGAACAACAGTCACATGTCTTAGTAAATCAGGTACTCTTTGTGCAGCTCGTGTACTGCAGATTTGCTCTGCTATATACTGCAGAAGCTCCACTGTTGTGCTTGCGCCAATAAGAGTTCCTTCCTGAAGTGAAAATCAGCAGCCCCTGTTGTGCATAGGAGCAATTGCCATAAACACTACAGACCTCAATGGAAGTGAAATGGAATCAGAGAGATGTAATAGTCCCATATTATTTAAATATTTATTTTCTACATTCTTATACTTGACTAACCTGGAACTTGCAAACTACAGTTTTCCCTCGGGACTGACAGGCAGCACTAACCAGTAAAAAGCTCAGAATGTTGATACCTCCATTTTCCTGTCTTCCTTCAAAGTTCAAGCTGTGTTTCTTCAGGAGATAGCAGCAGATGATACAGTAATTGTAAAAGTCAAAGAGTCTCCTACGAGACTGAAGATGAAAAAAACTCCAAATCCTTATTTCTGTCCCAACAGTTATGCAGTTAAAAGGCTAGACCATTATGTTATTTGCATTATGATGATACAGATAGAACTGAGTAAGATTTTGAGCCTTTTGTGTTCCTTTGACTCAAGAGAAATATACTTTAGATTAAAGGAAGATAGTACAGTTGAAAGTGAATTTGTCAGTTGACTTTAAAATCCTTCAAGAGATGCCCTTCTGAGAAACTTGGTCAGTGCCTGATAGCTCTCAGGGTGAAAAAAAGTTTCCCTTATGTCAAGCTGGACCAGGAACTGGAGAGAGACTTCTTCAAGGATTTAATCAATAAGGAGCTGGGTCTGAAATATTCATCTTGCTTTCACTCACCCAGTCTTCTTCTAAAGTCAGAAGACTCAAACTGACTCACGGAAACACAAGTAAATGAGACATAAAGGACATCTCCTTGAAAGGCAATTGGAGAACAAAGGCAGTAGTGTGTGCTTTTCTGTTCTCTTTACCACTTGTTGCTTGCGCAACATTGGGTCAAACATTTATTCTCTTTTTCCCAATTTGTAAGATTATTTGTGATAAGTAGTATTATATTTTATCAGTTTAATGTCCAAAAATTCTGGATCAGGATTAAGGCCTGAGTTCTTTCGAACTCCTCTTTGGGTTTTTTTTCTGCTTTAAGAAAGTGATGCAGAAAGGTCAGGACAGGAAGGAGGGATAATGTCAAGGAATGAAAGGATGCAATTACATATGCTACCTATATGTGTAATTGGCATGAGCTTTCCATTCTCTTTTGATTTTGTATTTGCTTATTAAAAAATTATCAGGTTTTCTTCCCCTGGTGTAGAAGGGGAAAATTAAATACAGACTGAAAAATTCTATGGTGCTCTGAAAAATGATGAGTTTTGAATAACATCTCAAGCAGCCTTAGCTGGTGATGTAGCCTATTCTGAAACCTACACATTTTGCTACTTAGCAGAATAGTGTAGTCTAGATGGGTTGGTGAGGAGGCAACAGGTTTTCCCCTCGATGTGAAACTTACTACTATTTTAAGGTCCAGCAAAAGGTGGCCTTCCTTTAGTTCTCATTCTCATCCTAAATCAAAGAAGATATTAAACCTGACCTGGAAGCTTTCTTCCCGTGATGTATTTCTTTTAGATAAAACTGCTGCCTTTTTCTTTTTTTTATTTTTTCTCCTCTTCTGTGTGTGTGTGCTTGGAGCTTAGCTTGGTCATTCTTCGTCTTACGGAGGCAGCTCTTGTAAACTATTGTACACATTGATGGCATTATAAAATAACTCTCAACTATTCATGTTAAGGAAATGCAAATATTTCCTTCAGAACATGTGGAACTAGTGACTAAAGATTTTAGAGTTGTTTATTTGTTTCATTTTGCTTGTTTGCATGTTTAAAGAAAGAAGGAAATACATGAAAGGGGAGACATAAATAAACTGATTGCATGCTGGAGGGGTAGTTCAAATAACAGTGTAACATTTTTCTCAGCTTCTAAGGCTACGCATTTTTTCAAGACACTGCAAACATAATGAACATTTATCACACTATGTTGATTCGAAACCCACTTTACTATATTGTCCGCCAAATCAAATAATGCTCTCAACTTTGCTGCCTGTCACTTCACCTGTTTTCCTGCTTCTGTTCCATCAAGGTTCCACTGCAGCAAAAAAAGCTTTGAAGGACACATATTAAAGAAACCACCTATTGAGTATATAATGCTACAAGTATTTGGAATATTCTGCAGCAGTTGTGGAGTTCACCAGCAGTGACAGCCACACAACCATTTTTAAATTAAAGCTATTTGAGTAACTTGTGTACAAGCCCAAATCCATGCAGTTGAAGCAGATTTAATTTATACAGTGTCCAGGAACCTTTCCAAGAAGCCTTTAATAGCTCTCCAGCAAAATACACTTTGAAACACTTTGTTTCACACTTCCAGAACTTCTGAAACACTTTATTAAAGTTCGGCTAAATGAGCTTTTGGATGTCCTAGGAGAACAATTAGTCAAGATGGAACCATAATGAGATATAGAGTTGATGATATAACCAATTCAATTAGGGTCTGCATAGCATTTGCTTGTGGTGTTTTGATGATGATTTTTATGGAAATAGAGAGCTATTTTGAGTAATCTATTGGAACTATTTTGTTTTAAAGGGTGGTTTGCAAGAAGAGCTTTAGATCACTTGAATGCAAGGTTTACGTGGTACTGAGATAACCCGGGACTGACTATAGTCTGTAACAATACAATTCTGGAAATGGGGACTCAAGTTGAATATTGCTACATGTGCAAGATGTCGTTAACTTAATGCCCATTTGAATTGACCACAAAATCATTATTCAGTAAACACAATTACAAGTCATTTCAACTGGAGGCAGTGGGAGAGCTGCCAGTTGTAGAACAGATTTTGAGATTACAGGAAATAAAGGTGCTGCAATTGAAAATGAGGCTGATTGCTGGGTGAGCGGTGATTTTCTTCATCTTGGAAAGAAATTATTGTGAAAAAAAAAGCCAGACGAACACCAGAAAGGTTACATTATAACCAGATACACTTATAAAGTGCGTTGAAATGTTGACATTGTGTGTAAGGCCAGTATCACAGTAACTGACTATACTAACAAATTAATCATCTTTCTTGCAGCTGATACTTAAGACCATGTATTTTTAGACCATTTTATCTTAATAGTGATTACTGTAGATCCTCCAAAATCTGTCATAATCCCAAATTGTTGGCTTCCTTGAGTTTGTCAATAATTTTCTATGTTGACGAAGCAGATTTAGAGGTTTGGAGACTTTAAATGCCAAAAGAGAAAGAAGGAACTTGGTCTTATAACTCACCCTATATTTCATTTGTTTTTCTTTTTTGAGCTCAGTTTATGACTTTTATGCTTGGAATTGGTTGTACAGGCTAAATATATTTTTCTGCATTGCCTTCTTATTTTGACATTGTTTAGTTTTCATTGTTTAATAATTAGATCCACTGAGGTTTCCAAATGCCAGCATCCTGTAACCCTTCTAGTCACTGCAAAGTCTTCCTAAACAGCTTGCAAAAATTTACCCTTTGAAGAAGCTATTTATTCCATCTGTAGTTGCCCTAAATTTCAACTTACATGTGGTACTTAGTTATGAACAAGATACAAACTATATATTCCTGAGTATTTTGTAGAACTATGTTAGAAGATCATAATTATAATAATTTCTTCATTTTTATTTTGTACGCAGTGCCAAGTATCTAAGATCCCCTCAATAGTTTGAATGATGATTTTATTTTTATGTGTTTTTTTTTGTTAAAGTGTAGGCTGTTCATATTAAAAATTCACTTTTCATTGTAGATCTCCTTGTAAACTTTATTAGGTCATGTCTTTTGTTTGACTGATGATTTTAGACTATTATTAACCACAATTATTTTGCTTTTTTACTCTGTTTTGTTTTGAATTAGCAGTAGCTAATGATGAACTGCTGAGTTGAAGTCTCTTTATATCAGTACCTATCCAGCCCAGTTAAGCCCAATTATTTCTTATCTAAAATAGAAACAGTGCAACACTTTTTGTTATGTTCATGTCTTGCCCTTAAGATTTTATGGTAGCGTCAACAGCTGGCCTTTTTCCTTCTTGACGAACAGAGACTAATTCCATTCTGAAATTCTGCAAAGGTGTGAGACCTTAGTGCACTAACGGCTCTGTGGTTGGTGCCAGTGATGGTGATGGTATAGCAAAAACTGCCACAGGGTACCCTTCAAGTCTGAGAAGCACATCTGTGCTTATTTTACTTGGGATAATTGTCTATTGTGTTGTTTCAGTGTGTTCAAGCATTTGTTTGCTGTTACACTTCAAATCTGTGCATGAATTCATGCAATGCTACATGGTAATCACTAACGCTTATCACCTATTTACAAGGATAAATAGTGAGTTCTTTCATTTCTGCATCTGGACTTAAAAAAAACCCCATCATGTTGACCACCCACTGAAATCACAGATCACAGCTGAAAACCATGATAGCAATATTTGAATAAAATTACACTTTCAGATATACAGGTTACTTTCTAGAAGCTTCTGCAGTCTAGAAAATCAAAGCTTACTTAAAGGCCATCAATTCCTTTTCTTCTCTGTCTAATGACAGTTTATTTTGATTAGCAACTACTTTCTTACCCATTCTTTGGGTTTTTTTTCCCTTATATCTAATGCTTTCTATTGCTTACCAATACTAGGCCTTAATGTGCTTCAGTAGACCATACAAATATCTTGATAAATCTTCTCATTTTCCCTCTAAATTTTTGTAGTTGCTTGTTGACATTTGAATGTAAATATAAAAGCTGATAACTGAAAGTTCAAAGCCAAGTAACCACTCCTATTAATTTCAACGTGAAAAATAAGGCTAAGTTTTCCAAGCTGACTTTGAAAATCAATCTCTGACTGTATAAAACTTCAAAAGTTCCTGTGCATTTGGCAGTGTTTCAGATTTTAAGAAATGAAATCACCTAGAGATCCTGATCATCAGCCTTCCCAGAGTCCCTTTCTCTTCAGAAATTCTCGTGTTCTAGCTAGTTGATAATTTTGAAAGGTCTGCAGTTTCCTGGCCACACTTCGAATAGCTTTAGATAGCACTGTCAATTGCTTTCATTCCAATTAATATTAAGCAACCAAAACCAAAAAATCAAATAAATGACATTTTTATAAATCCATACTTACCCATGTGAACGGGTATTTTTTCCACTAACAAATAGGAAGATGAAATAGAGAGGATGATACTTGCATTTTTGGATGACATGTAGTTCAGAAGAATCAAAAATAACTTTGACAACAGTTCGAAACAGAGCAGTCCTGAAATATGAGAAAAAATTGCTATCATCAGTAATTGATTAAAAAAAAAATACAGCGTAGCAATGCAACACTAGCAAATACCCAGTGTTTCCATTATACTGTGTATGGACCAACAATGCAGTATGGTCAGAAATAGAATCATAGAATAATTAGGGTTGGAAAGGACCTTAAGATCATCTACTTCCAACCCCTCTGCCATTGGCAGGGACACCAAACTAAACCATGTCACCTAGAAGTTGTAGAGAATATTATGTTATTTATGCACAATGATTCTTTTCACGTACCCAGGACTGATCAGGCTATTGCTCTAGGTCTGACAGTTCTGAAAGAAAGACACTAAACAGAAACCAGAATTATTGACACGTTAGCCTTTGAGAAAAGGGAGGCCAAAGTCCTTGTGCAAAGACTGCATTTTGTTTAAATCCCATTGATTTAAATCAGTGACCAAAAAAAAAAAAACCAAACAAAAAAAAAACAACATAGTTTTCAGTGCAAGAAAGCGCTGATTCTTATGGGAGGCCTCTCTTTGTTGGCAGAGGTGCAAAACATTAAATCTGTGGGGAAAAAAATACCTTTCAGCAAAGTAATAAAGAGCTCTGGCACTGTTTCTCTGCGCTGGCCCTGGAAAGAATCACATTTGTATTGTGAGCCTTACTACTATTTCTGAGGATAAATACATTTCTTTTCTACTTTTGAATAATTTACCTTCTTATAGTAAAAGGCATTACTGCCAAATAGTGTGAACAGAATCTACTGCAATTAGATACCTAGATAACTTCTGCAGTAGGCCCAATGAAAACCCTAGATCATTTTGAAAGTATTGAGACTGCTTAAAAGAGCCTTTCATATAATTTTATAAGGCATAAAAATAGTTCAGTGCAGAGTTATTGTATGTTCTTGTCTGGTTTCATCCCATTGCTTTCTGGCACCATCTTTAAATACAGCATTGCAGTAACTTGCTTTCTGAATCAAGGAGATACTCTATTTGGGTGATTTCTGTTCAGAAGATGGATATAGGTTCGGATACTGGATTTTGAAGAAGCTGTTCTGCCCAGTATACCCTATATAAGGCTGGGTAAGAGGGAAGGAGTACACAGAACATTGTACATAGAACAAAAAATTCCTGACATGCAGTATGGACTGTTGCATGTCACATTATGCACCCTACAAATCATATTGACACTTTGTAACTTTAAATAGCTGTTTTTCAGAAATCTCTTTCTTGGTGCTTTATATGGCCCTCCTTACTATTGTTCTCAGAGCAACTGGAGAACAATTTTTCACCTTGTAGCATTCCTGTGGGGTAGAAAACTAGTATCTCCACTTTAGACCTGGCCTAAAGCTGAACACACACTGGATTATTTGTCCAATCTGTATTCATCTGCTTAAAGGAAATCTACAAGCACAGATTCAGCCTGATGTGAAATACCTTTGTACCTGATCATTACACTGTCCTTCTTAGAATCACAGAGTCATAGAATGCTTTGGTTGGAGGGGACCTTAAAGATCATCCAGCTCCAACCACCCTACCATGGGCAAGGGCATGTTCCACTAGACAAGGTTGCTCAATGCCCCATCCAACCTGGCCTTGAACACTGCCAGGGATGGAAGAGTCACAGCTTCCCCTGGCAACCTGTGCCAGGGCCTTACCACCATCACAGCAAAGAGTTTCTTTCTAATATCTAATCTAAATCCTCCTTTTGTCCTTTTAAAGTCATCCCCCCTTGTCCTATCATTACTTGCTTTCCAACTTTCTTGTAGGTCCCCTTTAGGTTCTGGAAGGCTGCTCTAAGGTCTCCCCTGAGCCTTCTCTTCTCCAGGCTGAACAATTACAACTCTCTCAGCCTGTCAAATCTTGCCTTAAATCTGCTGGCTGCCATACCACACAAGGACAAAGAATTTTCTAATTGTTTGGGGATTTTTTAATTTTTTTTTTAATTGAAGGAATAATTCTGTAATAATTTTTTAGAGAGATTTCTCTCACTTGTATACTTATCTTGGGTCATGTGTGAGGGGATCTAACTCTGCAGGAGGCAAAGTGTGCTCTTCTTCAGGAGGCCTTACAGCTTTTCAAAGCACCACTCATTCAAAAATAATAGAAACCCTTCTAATTAGCTTAGGCCATACGCTTTGCCTTTTGAGTCTTGGGCCAGAATGCACCCAATTAGACAGCTCAGGATTCAGAGCCCAGGCAGGGAAGGGCTGTTGCCCCCCCTTGAAGTCTCTAACATGCTGCTCTGGGGTCCTTAGTAGATTCTCTTCTGCACTACCAGTATGAAAAATGGAAAGAAAGCACAAATAATGTAAAGAAACAAATTTTAAGTCAGTTGAATTTTCCTAGTTTCTGTGGAGGGTAACACCTCAGGTTCTTTCCTGAGAGAATTATTATTAAATGTGAATTTCAGTTATCACATTATTAAGAAAACAAAAAAAATCTTACAAGCACCTTTACTTCAAATGCCACATCTTTACCAAACCTTTTTTTCATGGAATACATCTTCTTAGTGTCCTTTGACTGTACAAATTCTTTAGGGGAAGGTGATGTTCACTGTTATGCCACCTGATTATCCTTCATTAGCAGGATCTTTCCATCTTAATCCTACAATCAGTTTCTTTCCACTTCTCTGCATAGAAAAATATTTGCATCAGAACTGATGAGTAAGGAAGCCTCAAGTTATAGTAGAATTTTATTTATGCTGAAGAAATTAATGCTAGCTAATATTCTTGTTTCTTGTTCTATTTTTCTTCTGTATTTAATTTCTGGTAATTGGCCCAACTCGTGCCCCACTGTGGGAGCTTGGCAGAGAGAGAGGGATAAAGAACTGAGAAAGAGATTTGTAGGTTGCAGGGACAGCTTGTATATGTGGCTGCATAAGTATGTGAGCTGGCATAAAGCAAGGCTCTGTGGATGTTAACCGTTTAACTAATACTGTATATAAATCCTTAGCTACCTGAGAATGTGACCTGACAAGGGAGGAAGAAATATTTACAGGTGTCCCACTGGTGTTTGGTTTCTTACAACAGCGATCAGAATACACTTGATTACATCCCCAGATATTATGTCCATGCAAGGGTGAATCATGCAACTCTTGGTTGACGCATGGCTGGAAAAATGGAGTTAGCACAATCCAAAATGGCAAGGATTTGTGGTCACAAGGAGAAAAAGAAAATGCACACTTACACAGTAAATGTAGGCAGTGAAGGATTTCATTTTCAGTCCTCCTTAGAACGGTGAAAGAAGGACTTTTTTTTAAGACAAAGGCAAGTTGAATTGAAAATGAAACCTAATATATTGCTATTCCACCTTTAGCAGTGACATTGCTTGGTCCAAGCAAAACCTGGGTTAAACTTAAGTTAAACAGGGTGAGTGCATGTGACATTCTTAGAGAAAAGCTAAGCAATAGAGAACAGAGTATTTTAATTGCTCAGAGGAACTCTTTTTCTCCCGAGTCAGAAATAAAGCTGTGTCCCTACATGCTGTCAATGGCATTATGTCATTGGTGGATTACCCTTTGAATAGCACCTAAGGCAGAAGTTGTGATGATCAGTGGTTATTAGAAACAAAAATGACCTTTCTTTAGCACAAGTGCTTTGGCTGCATCCAGTTCTTGGTAAGTCCTTTTATGTCTCTATTCCAGTTTTTCTTGTAATTCCAAGTGGATGTGCTGTTTTCTTGTTTCTTTGCCTAAATCTGTTGGGTAGTGGTGTTTTCTACTATATTTTGAGTTCCATCTGAGAGGCAGCTCATTCAAAGTGGTGGGAGGAACATCTCAGAAAGAGACAACTATTTGATCACCCTACTGAGATCCAGTTGTAGGGAAGGCATTAAGTTAGTTCGATTCTTTCATAGGGGTATTACCAAGTTGAAATACTCTTTTTCTAGTTGGAACAGAAAACCACTTGAAAGGAAAGAAAGACTGTTTTAAGTTCCACAAACAGTATCGCATGCATTTGATGTTAAATGGATCCTCTGTCACCACGAGAATTTACAGCCATGGGTTTGCAGGCAGGACATGGCATTCTGGACACTCACCTCTGCGTATGCCAGAGTGGTTTAGTTGCTCAGGTTTTGGTAGTTCCTGCAGTTCCTGAGAGATGGTTTTGAATTCTGCATCTCTTGTTTAACATGGCAGCTCGAAGAGTCCAGCCACATTTAACATGTACTGAATTCAGTTCACATTTCATTTGGAAGGAGTCATTGTTGCTCTCTGCGGAGGCTTCAATTATAGAGGACCAAATGACAGGCGTAATTAAGGGAAGTGGTGGGATACCAGCAGAGCACTTTGGTGTTTCCACCAAGGATTTTGCAAATCCTAGCTTGATTAATCTGTTTAAACATCTGTGCATCCTCTCGTCTGTGCAACTTATCCCCGGGTATCTCTTTCTCTTCCACCTCCTGCCTGCCTGCTTGCCGTGCCCAGCTTTGCCTGCTCCTAACGGGCCGGACCCAGCCGCAGTCCGCTCCACCGCTTCGTTACGCGCTCGCACACGATGCCCCCCGGGTAGCACTTCAGCCAACGACACCGCCCGCCCCGAAACGCGGCTCGCAATCGCATTCCGCGGCGAAACCGCAGGGCAGAGCCCACAGTACCGAGAAACCGGATCGAAGTGGGGCTAGGGAGCGGCGGCGGCGCCGGCTGCCGCGGGGTGCGCGGCGTGGGCCGGCGTAGGGCTCCACCACTGTGCCATCGAGCCACCCTGCCACTGTGCCACCGTGCCGCCGCCCCCAGCAGTGCCGTGCCACGGGTCCCTTGGCCTGTCCCCCAACTTGTGGAGGCCGTCGGCTCCAGCCCGGCTCCTTGACGTCATGTCTGTGGCGCGGCCCCGGCAGGCGCAGTGAAGGCGGGCGGGCACCGCGTTAAACTTTCAGATCAAGTCCGGCGGCGGTTCCGAACGCCGCGCGCGGGGGGCTGCGTGCAGCCGCCGCCGCCGCAGCTGGAACATCTGGAAGCGTTCAGTGTGTCTGTCTGTCGGCGAGAGGGAGAGAGCGGGGAGCGAGCGCGCTGAGGGAGGGGAGGGAGTAAGGGGCTGGGACTGTGCTCTCTTCCTCTGCAGAAACAGCTCCCTGCCAACACAACGCGCTCGGAATGGCTTTGAAGAGGAGGAGCAGCAGCGTTTGAACATCTCTCTTCCCCCCCCCCTTTTTTTCTCCTTTTCTGACTCTCGTAGTTGGTGGATTTTAAAAAGACATTTAACCCTCAGAGGTTTGCCCTGGATGCTTTTGCTTTATCTTTTTTTTTTTTTTTTTTTTTTTTTTCTCCCCCTCTCTCTCGTTTTCCCCCTTCCTGTTCTTTTTTATGGTTTAACAGCCAGAGGTGCTGTGCTAAATTCTTGGAAGGGGCCCGGATGTACTGAGGATGCATTGCAATTTCACTAAAGGAGGCAGTAGTGGAAAGGATCAGTTTTTGGTGTTTGATGCAATAATGGGAATCAGGTAATAATAAAAGGGGAAATTCTGCAGCTCCATTCTTCCGTGTATTTTACCAAGCCGATTTTCAGAGGGATTAATCTGGACTCGTTTTAAATGGTCAATGAAAACAAGAGGATGTACATCCCCGAAGAAAACCATCAAGGTAAGCCTTGAGATTCACCTCCGAGGATCTAGCAACCATTCTCTCCCCTACCCTTTGTCCGTAATCTCTCGGCTCGGTTCAGCCACTGCCCCAGCCAGCGGCAGGCGTGGGGCCGGGGCGGAGGACAGCCCTTGCCATCGCTTCCCATTCGGGGGACACAGCTCCCTTCAGCCGGCTGTGCTGCACGAAAACCCCCGCAGCCCCTCAGGCAACGGAGGGTTTATAGAAAACCCCGGGCAAAGAAAAGTTCCTTTGAGTCGCCGTCGTCGCCTTCCAGGGCGGAGGGGCTGCGCGGAGCCGCCCGTGCCTCCGTGTCAGGGGCAAATTAATTGGTAGCGCGGCCAGGATTATGGGATCTTTCCCGATTAATGCCCTCCCGCTGCTCCTAACCCCCATCTGGGTACGGCTTCCTAAGACCCCGAGAAAGGAGCCCTTCCCTTCTCTTACGCTATTTCTAATGTCTCACACGAGAGGGGAAAGGAAGGGGGAATTACCTGTTTACACACACATACACCACACACGCGCACGTAACCGAGAGGATGAGGGACACCGGGAGGGCCTGCATTGAAATCAAAGTTGGGTTTTACTTGGGGCAGTGATTTCTCTCCGAGCTCCTGTCAGGATCGCCCGCATCATGGATACCAACCCATGCTGCTGCTGCTGCTGCTTCTAGGCGTTAGCAAACGTCCCCCGCTATTCCCTGTAGTAAAACTTTGTCCAAACTCCAGAAACCTCCCCCCCAACACACACCCCCGACCCAACCCCGATCTGCTGTCCCTGAAGTTATTTTTATCCTGTTACCTGTATGTTGTCCCCCCTCCCTCCTAAGCAGCCCTGCTGCACACACACGTCGGTGTTGCACAGCAGACAGAGCCATTTCCTCCCCTCGGCAAGAGAGGAGCAGCGCCCCGGCGGGAATCGGCTGCCTCCCTCTTCCCCACAGAGCCCCTCAACCGAGGACAACTTCTTCCTTATCCCCCCCATCCTGCCCCCGGCCCTGCCCTCCATGGCACCTCCCACCCTTGGCCGGGGCTCCTGACCGCTGTGACGGGCACCTGTACTGGGTGTGTGTGGGGTCCCAGCCCCGGGCAGCTCCTCTGGTGCCCCCTGCCCTGAGCCTCTGGCAGGGGCAGCCGAGGGCGCAGTTAGGGAGGTGCGTTAGCGCTGTGGCAGCCCGTAATGGTGGAGAGGCGGTGGAGGTAACACCGTCCTCCTTCCGATTAAATACAGATTAAAAAGAGAAAAACTCCGACACCCCAGCACCCTTCTCCCCTAGCCGCTCTATCGAAATGAGGTGGGAGGGGAAAGGAAGCAGCCCCTGATGCAGAGTGCTCCTTCCAAGTGGGAGCAAACCCACAGCACATGCATTCAGCAGGCGTAATTGGGCTGCTCTTCCTGGACCAGAGCTGATAAAGTGGATGAAGAGCTCAGCCTCCATAGCAATATGCCAACGCTATGGCAACCTAAATCCAGCTCCCTCCTTATCAGCTGCAGTGATTATATAATTGAAGGAACAGTTTTGCATCTGTCTCTTGATGCGGATTGTCATTACTCCCAGGTGAAAGAGCAACTTCTAAAGCAAACAGAAAATCAGCCAGGTGGAAGAGTTCTGTTCCCTGATAGTGCTCGGGCTGCCATTTATTTACAATCTATTTTGATTTAGTGCAAACAGCGCCTGAAAGGTTAAACCGATCAGTAATCGAGAAAACCTGGTGACAAGGAGGTGGGAGCAAACCAATCACAATGTGGAATGGAGTCGTTAAAGCAACCAGAGATTCTCAGTTGCAAGGTAGAGATTGAAAAAAAAAAAAAAAGATGGGTAGGAGGCAAAGCAACGTATGTGATCCTGGCCTGTGCCTTGTTTGTAAGGGGGAAAATTGACTTGAATAAGTCCTTATTCTTGCATCCTCCTCTGCTGCTGGCAGCAAGGTGAGCATTCCAGGTACTACTAGTACAAGGCATTTTTTTTTTGTCTGTTCCTGAAATGTAACTGACAGGGCCAGGCCTCTGCTAGCAGGTGCTTTCTGCACATGTCCACTTTCAGTTAACCTCTCATCAGCTTACCTGTACAGCATTTAGTACTATAGCCTGGGAGGCAAGGGAGCCGCTTACTTAAAATAAAGAAATAAAGCATGCTAGAGGCCATTTGTTAGGAAGAGGAATTGCATTTGAAAATGCTTTGTTGACTTCTCAACTGCTAATTTGGGTATGTTCATAATACACGTGTTTTACTCTTTTGAATGTGACTTTGTCCACTGAAAGGCTTTCACCCTAAAGTAAGGATTTCTGATAATTTTTGAATGTTAAAGTATAAGTCTGCTGTGTTTTCATTGCAGTCTCTTGCAGCACAAAGAAAGGGAAGCTGATGGTATTATTTGTTGATGCTGAGACACTTCTCAGTGTTTATTTTTGCTACACAATAGAACATATTTTTATAGCAATTAATTATTCATTATTACCATAGAGCATGTGTTTACCTAGAAAAACTTAAAAACCCACCCAACAAGCACCAGAAAAAAGCTTTCAAAACTACCTCCATCACGCTTAATGCACATGTGGGACTGGGTGGGATCCTAGATGGGCATCTTTAATGCATTTCCCTCATAATATTTTGAAAACTTGCTCTCTCATAATAGAAAATGGAAAATCAGTTTGCAAACCCACGTTTCACAGCCCTCTCAAGGGAGGGACCAGTGTGAGTCAACCCAGCCTGTGGTGCTGGGAGTTTGAATCTCAAGCATAGCTTAACTATCTAGTTAATGTGGGTGCTTGCCATCCTGGTGGTTGGAGGGGTCTCGGGGAGATTTGGTGAGCAGCCAGGAGATGAAACGAATCCAGTAGTTTTGCTATGTTTTTTCAGTCCCAGGGGCTCCGGGGAGGGGAGGCGGGGAATAGGTCCTGGTACTGCCTCTCCCGGGAGGTGGCACTGTGGGGCCGCTGAGCTTGGAGCCGTGCAGACGCTTCTAGGTCTGCCTCATCCGTCTCCTGCTCCTCAGAAGGACAGCCCAGATGTAGCACCAGTAGGTACATATCTACCCCAGAATAAAATTCATTAGGATTGAAGGGCCCCTGGTAGGTCACTTATTTCATATAGTAATGATCCTCTGAGTGAAAAGCCCTTTCTGATGCTGTGTCTGAACTACCCTTCCTTCAGTTTCAGAGAATGCCTTTGGGCTTTGTCCTTATTGCATATTTTGAACAGATTTCTACCTGCTGCTTGTAGGAGAGAACCCCCTCGTGTATTTGTCAGCCATAATTAGGTCTTCTTTCAACCTCCTTTCCTAACCCGCACGTATTCTGTTCTTGAAATCTTCCCTGTAAGACACTCTTTTCATAGTCCTTGTAATCTTTTGTATCTGTTAAATCAGGAACTAATTAGTATATCCTTTATTTCTCAGAAGCCTATTGATAGTGAGAGGGTCAAGTCACAAGCATGGTCCCTAATGCATTTTCTGACCTGAAATGAGGGTCAAACCCACAAATACTCCCCTTAACTCTGCAGGTATAAATAGAGATGATTGTGTACACTTCACAGCTGATTTCAGTTGAAGGGTTGAAATCTGTCTCATGCTGTGCTACAAGACAAAACCATTGGAGATGTGGACTAGAATTTATTGGATGTTTACTTTAATTTTCTGCTCTATTTTCAGAATGCCACTTTTATTTCCTATAATTTTCTGGGGCAGTGCTTTAATGTATAGGAGAAACTGTGCTCTTTTCATGGTGACAAAGTGCTCAGATCAATTCTTCATTTTTGAGCATTTGTTTTTGTGCTCTCATTTTGCTGTAGAAGCTTGTCAGAATAAGCATTAGTTGTGGGGCATAACGAATACCTCTAAGTGGTTTGAAACTTATCTTCAGGATTTTTTTGGGGAAAAAAATATCGAATCAATGTTTTGAAAACACAGCACTAAAATTCCAACCCTCACAGATTTAACAATAAATGCTTATATTTATAAAGTATTATTTTCTTCCTGTAAGTACTTGGGACATTCAGTAAGTGTTAGGTGTTTAATTCAATATAATATGAAATGGCAGTGTAATATAAAAATAGTTAATAGAATGCTAAATAACTACTTAAACATTCTAACTAATATAGTGCACTGCCTTTACTTGTAGAGAAGACTAGTAGAGTCTTCAGAAAAAGTGCTTAAGTGCATTCAACCTTTTCATATCCTTAAAAGAAGAATTTTAAGTATCCCGCTAAAGAAATGGGATTTAAAGTATATACTCTTGAAAAATTTTCCTTTAAATTCTCTTCAGTCATAGAGGCCAGTTTGGGTTAGGTCATCATCGGTGTTCCTGCTGACTGATTCTTCCTGAAGTCTGAGTTTCTGCCCTTATGAACACTTGCTTCTGAAGAGCCAAGCTGGTGGCCTCTCTGCAGCCAAGGCACCCTTACAAACTCACTCATAGTTGCCTCCCTGCTCCTGAATGTATTTTTGGGGTTACATCTGTGTAATTCACTGTAGCAGATGTGACACATCCTTGCCATGTGGAATTAATTAGAATCATAGAATAGAACTATAGAGTCAGCTAGGTTGGAAAAGGCCTTTAAGATCAAGTCTAACCATTAAATTAATTTATCCTACTAAGATAGTTACTTTTAATTATTTGTCTTCATCTTTTTGTTCTGTTTCCTCAAAACACTTTAGTTTAAAGAAAATGTCATATACCTGTAATATTACCGTGTATGCTTAGGTTTGGCTTAGTTTCTTTCAATTTTGTGGAAAATGTGTTTATATCTACCCTTAAGATAGGATCAATCTGAATGGCAATCATTCTTAAATTTACTTTTTTGCATGTCTGTGTACATGTGTGTGAATTGTCATCATGGCCATCTGACTTGTTAGAAACTTTCCTGTTTAACCCTTTCTGGGAATTAATTGAAGGAACAGAGTCACTGAAGTTCAGGAACAGCAAATGCAAGATCTCTTTTGAGCAAATGTGCTGTATAAATTTATCGTCTATCAAACAACTTAACAGATGTGACCATGTACAGTAAAAGTCTCTTGAATTACTGAAAACAATAGGATCAACGCTGAAGAAAGCTTTTTTCAATGTCAGAGATATGTTTTACAAAACATAATATTATTAAATTGTTCAATTGCCTATTTTTTTTAAGACTGTAGAAAACCTCAATATTTTTTGGCTTTGAGTCAATCTTTTATCTAAACCAATGTTTTATTTAGCTCATGGGGATGAGGTGAATTTGAGAGAAAGCATACTAATTAAAATGCTTATTGCTGGATTTTGGCATCACCAGTTTTAAGACAAGACAACAATATTAAGCATTCAGACATATAGGTTGCCACCAAATCCTTTTCATTTTGACATAGTTCATCTCTTACCTAATGTAAAATTGGCACATTTTGTGTGTTATTTTACTAATGGAAGCTAAAAAATATATAAAATTAATATTTACCATGTTTAATCATTTTTAGTTTGCTGGAGTAAAAGCATTTAAGCTACCTGAGATTTTTTTTTCCTCATCCCGCCCTTTGTTTTTTATGCAAGAGGAAGTCAGTCGGTCTTCTGAACAGGGAGCACGGTGATGGGCTTATGGTGCTTCTGCCAGAAAGCAGGTGTAGTTTTAGGTGGTAGAGTGGTCACGCTGGGAGCTCTGAAATACAGTGATGAAGTTGTATGATCACAAGGGCACCTGTTGTTATTTGAAGGTTGTCATGGAATAAATCAGGATGCAGTCAGTACTACATATAAATCTTTGCATGAAAGAGTCCTTTAAGGAGTTTCAGTTTCCATGGATGGGACATAATGATGAGAGTGATATAAAGACCAAGACCTGTTGAAAAGCAGGTCTTGCTCAGAGCCACATCCAGTCAAATCTTTAATGTCTCTGATGACAGGGCTTCCACAAACACTCTGGGCAGCCTGTTGCTGTATTTACCCTTACGGTAAAAAAACCAACCAACCAACCAAACCCCAAACAAAAATATAAGTGCCTTTTTTGCTAGTATCTGCTCTGTATGTTGAAATCTGTATATTTAAAGATGGAGAGCTAATTTACATATGTCAGCTGATAGCGAAGCTGCAATCATGTTTCTGTGTTTAATCAGACACCGTGGCTATTTGTTGAAACTTTGAGGTGGAAGACTTGAGGAGCTGTTGCCTCTGTGCAGCACACCTTTTTGAATAGTTTTCTTGGTTTTATTATAGTTTGTATTGTAGGCAAGGTGAGGTAAGTCTGGAGTCTCAATTGCTCTTATAAACACACCGAGTTCATAACTGGGTTGTTTGCCTGCGCTGTGCTAGAACAGGTTTCTATTCTATTCTGTGGTTAGAGTCAGAGACCGGCACATGTAATGATGAGGTAGTAGAAATCTGTGAGTAGTTCCGTGTTTAATGTTCCAATACATGTTAACATACCAGGTCAATAGATGAATCCTGCTATAATTTATAAACATTTAACTGAATCTGATTACTTACTGTTGGGATATATGTATCTGCACATAAAATCATCATGGAAGTGATGACTGTAGGGCTTGAATCCAAACAAGATTAGGGTCCTAACTTTGATTTAGGTTCTTTTTTTCCCCATAGACCAAAGAAAATTGAGATAACTGTTAATGGATGTTCCCTGGGATGTTAGAAGTTTGGGTAGAAATGTTAAGACTATATTTGTAGAGGACTTTGCAATTTTCTCTTTTCTCTGTGTGTGTGTGTAAGAGAGGTTTTTTGTTTTGTTTTGTTTTTTTTTTAAGTCCCAGTTATTAAATTCTAAATCTCAGTTGCTGTCTCAGCAGGCAAAACATTTAGAATCCATGAAAAGAGACCAGCAAATTGAATCTGCTTCAACAGCTGGGAGGAGTTATCATAGTACCAGTTAAAGCCTTGCCTGTGGGAAGAAACAAAAAAAAGGTTATTTAACATGGCACCTGTAAGGAAATAGAAAAAGTCCACACAATTCATCAGTCTTCTGAGCTGGGCACTGACAAATTTAGCACCATTGAGAGGGAGAGAAAATTTGCTGCTTTGATAAAAGACAGAAGATTAAAATAAAGTAAATCTTAAAGGTGATTGGAGACTTAATGGTTTTCAAACCAGACTGAGTAATGAGACCAAGAAATCTGGCTATCTTTCCATCATGTGTAGAGAACTTATGAGCCAATTGATTTAAGGAAAATATTGTCTGAGATCCATCTAACTTTAAAGGATGCTTTGTCATATGTTTAAAATATGATTCTCTAAAAGGAACTGTTGTCTTAAATTTTTCAGGGTTTTAGCCCATGATGTGGATGGTTGCCTTTGGGTGTTTTGGAAAAAACAATTGAATATGACTGAACATGGCATTATAATTACAAAGTAAATATGCTCTAATTGAGTAATTAACTCAACATTTCTTCCTAAAGGCATTGTAGGAACAAATTCATGTTACTGATCAGATTTCAGATTTTTTATTCCAAAGGAGGAGAAAAAAGACTTCTATTCTTCAGTGTGCCTGTCTAGATGTAAGACTTCTTAAGAATCTTCAGGTTTTGAAATTTAATGTGTGGTTTTGATACATCAGATGTTCCTCTAATGCTTTTTGTCAGATGAAATAGTCTTTAAATATACAAAAAAGAGTACCTGCATCTCTTTGCTTGTAAGTCATTCCAACTCTGTTAGGTACCATCTGTATTCTGCTTCATGCCTTATTGACAAAAACAATAATTCTGAAATTGAAACTTGTATGATATAGCTGTTAGTAGTAGAATTCATGAATTTTAGATGCAGAAATGCTACAGTGGACTGTGTGAGAAAGAGAGGAATCAGGCGAGTTCAGGAATTAAAATTGTTTGCTGAAGACTGAAGAAAAATGTATCATTGCATTTAAATACATTGCATAGTGTATTGATGTTGAACTTTATGGGTAAATCTGATACAGATTGACAAGTATCAGGAAGCTGAAAGTTAAGACTTAGATGCCATGCCAAACTTTGCTGTGTTTTCTGTCTTTCATATTGTTCACAAAATAACTTTTCCCATGCAGACCCTATATGTAAATCTTAGAAACTTGGATTTAGTTAAATACAAAGGGGTCTGATTCTCTTGGGATAAATTTAGCACATTGACAGCAAAATTAGTAAATAAGTCACGTAAGCCCAAGTGCCTTTAAGAAAATAGAAGAAATCCATGATACTCATTACTTTCTTGAGTTGTACACAAATATATGTACGGAAGAAAGCTTCACTTGTGTGCAGAAATTCCCACGATACTTAAATCGCTTATTGCTGATTTATAAATTATATAAATGTAGAGTGTTTTCAGGTGTAATTTAAATTTGAATTGATCTCTTTAGAGAGAAATAAAATATATTTAGAGAGTGAAAATAGAAAGTGATCAGGTTTAATTGTGATTCAAATGGAACTTTTGTGTGACTGGAGCAACAGGTAGGAGTGAGTTATATGAAATTTTTATATCACCTAAATGAAAATTTTAAGTGACAAACCCGTGATTTGCAGACATCAGTCAGGTTTGGGGCAGGCAGTGTCAAAATTGAGTTCTTCAGTTAGTAGATGGCTTGAATAATATAACTCTAATATCTTTTGCCATCAGATTCTCACTGGCTTTGGCTTAATTGCACAAATCCTGTGAGTGTGAAATGTTTGTTAGCAGGTGTTTGGTGGTGGTAGTCCTGTACATAGCAGTATGCTCTGCTGAGCTGAAACACATTTCTGTACAATTTGCGATTCGAGGGCAAATATAATGACATAGTGGTGGCTGGAATAAAGAGACTATCACTTGTCAATTTGGCCATTATAGCAAAAGTCAGAAATAATAGCAGTGTGTGAAATATTAAGATCAACATGGTTTGAAGACTTTTATCTGCTTAAAGGCAAAGGGTGTTGTCCTGAGTTCAGCAGTAGCAGTCATTTTTCTCCTTCTTAGTAGCTGGTGCAGTGCTGTGGTTTTGACTTTCAGCCTGGGAAC
>WYDI02020491.1:0-24502 GCA_009867235.2 Psittacus erithacus | reverse complement strand
CATCCTTGTCTCTAAATTGGAGAGACATCAATTTGATAGGTGAACTACTTGGTGGATAAAGAACTGGCTGGATGGCCGCACACAAAGAGTTATGGTCAAGATTCTTCTCAGGTTAAGCACCTCTGTTAAGCTTCATATGAGATATCACACAGGTAGATAGTTTTTCAACGATGTTTTTCCAAATGATCTAGTTTGAGAGTAAATGTAGAATACTTTTTTTTTTGCAGTTCCTGCTTGCAAAGGGCCCAATGAATTTTGCTCATATGGAAATAAAGGTAGGGCATGATACATAATAAATCAAAGTACCAAGTATCTATATAGTCTGTATAAAGCTGTCCCGCTATGTATGGACTGTAATCCTGTTATAATTGTTGAATGAATCACACACAGTCATTATTATGGAACTGTAATTTAAACCTTGGATTCCAAACCACCATTAGCTATCATTGGAACTAATGCAAAGTTGTGTTCCTGTGGAGGTGTGAAAGGGTCATTTCTCAAAGCAGGGCAAATTTGTAGACACTTTGTCCAAACTGAAACCAGCAATTTCACAATGTGCCTAACTGGTCCCTATTGCATACTCATCCTTGTTAACTGCTAGTAACACATGATGACAAATGTAGCATTTTATAAATCTTTAATAGGTTTTAAAGCATCACTTTCTTTGTTGTCCTATGATCAATACATTTTGTTTACTCCAACAACTTTTCAATGTCAGTACTGGTTTTCAGTTCTCTTAAAACTGCTGTTATCCACATATCTCCTGAAATCCAAGTTCATTGGAAAAGGATTAAGCAGCTTGACAAACCAGAAGGAACAACTTGACCTTTATGGTTTTGACTGTTCTGTCTTAATGGCATCAGAAAGCAAAAATAAACTGTATCTGATGATGTTCACATAGCAGGAAAGACTGGAAAATGGCTTTTCTCAGACCTGACATTTTGAGTGGCAGATGGTATAACAAATAACTTTTCACCATCTTTCCTCATCAACATTTAATTTAAAGCATTGAAGCTGATAAATATAGTGCATTTTAGTTCCACAAAATATGAATATCAAAATGCTTCTCTGGTCTAATTGCTTATATGTTGACAAGAACTGAATCAGAATTTGACATGAAAGCAGGGGTTTTTTTCAGATTTTGATACAGTGAGCACAGGGCATTACAGTGCTGATTAAAATCAGCATCTCAAATATCAACAAAATCAGTTGTCAAATAGTCTCTATGATGTTTTCAAAATATGCCTTTCAGTATTTTGAGGTATTTCTCACTGCAGAGTTGAGTAACCAAATGACACCAAGCACTTCGTGTTTCTAAGTTAATTGCTCTGACTTGTGAACCTCAAATATTTTAAGTTTTAATTCATCCAAGACTATATGGTATGGATATGACCTTTGTAAATATAAAACAGTTGACTATGTGTATATTGTTCCAATTCTAGTGGCCATGTAGACCTATGTCATCACCTATTCCTCCTAACTAGCTGTTCTGTCAGTTTCACCTGTTCCTGCTAATTAGGCTTGCTCTTTCTATTTGTCTATGGATTTTCAACAGGGCCCATCACTATACAATTAAACTCTTCCCCTGTCACCTCCGAAGTGTCTTCCAGTAGGTTTTGGAAATTATTTATTCTGTGTTTTAGCTGTAAAGCCTTACTGAATACACTTTGCTAGTAGTTAAGTAGCATCTCTGAAGGGATAAAACTGAACACTAGAGCTGGATTTGGTTTGAACTGAAGATCAGCTGAAGCTGGAGCCATATGCAATTCTTAAAAGTATTTAAGTGTCTGAAAATGAAAGGAGGAATTTAGCACATTTAAAAAACTCCCACAAAACGTATTTAAGCACAGCTAAAAATCCCACAACTTCTATGTACTATCTGGAGGCACCCTCAAGTGCCTGTACAGCTTGGATAATTGCACCAATGAAACTGTTATATTTAGATGCATAAGTATCTTGTATCAGTAATAGCTACAATAGTAGAATTTTAATTTATGTATAACTGATCTAAGGCTTGCCTTCAGTCATGGTTTACTGGGAACTTTTTACTTCAGTCCTTATTTCTACCAGTAATTTAAGAGTCTAAATATATGAAATAACATGCATATATAGACACATAGAGTGTTAAGTTTGACACAACTATAATTTAAACTGCTTGGAAGCCTTTGGGGGAAGCTGAATGAAATCTTTATTTATTTATTTATTAATTTTTATTTTTTTATTTTATCTCTACAGATACAAACCATTTCAGGTTAAAGGGATTATAGATGTTACAAGTAGTTACTTAGAAAAAAAACATGTGAAGTAAAAATTTGACATTGCTGTTCCTGATAGACTGTAAAAAATACGCTATTTGTTAATTATAAAGACATTTCTTCTAAGTTGTATGAAATTACCACATTTGTCTCCTAGCGAGTATTTCAGTGTCATGTAAGATCATAAATGTATGATTCAGGGTAGCTATTATATAACATGACAATTTTACTTTTTTTTTTTGCTCCATAAAGTGTTGCTTCTACAATTGCATTTTCTTTGTTAAAACTATGAAAGCCAATTTTTTTGTTTGAAAAATACTTTTAAAAATAATATTTATTTTACAGTTCATTTTCTCTTTTAGTAGGTATGTCTAGCCCTTCTGCCCTAAGGCATGAATAAAATACTGTCCTGGGTTCAGCAGTAGCAGTCATTTTTCTCCTTAGTAGCTGGTGCAGTGCTGTGTTTTTGACTTGCAGCCTGGGAACAGTGCTGATAACACCAATATTTTTAGTTGCTGCTCAGTAATATTTACTCTGACCAAGGACTTTCTGAGCCTCAAGCTCTGCCAGGGAGGAGGGGAAGCCAGGAAGAAGAAGAGACAGGCCACCTGACCCAAACTAGCCAAAGAGGTATTCCATACCACAGCATGTCATGCCCAGGATGTAACTGGCAGTTGCCCAGAAGGGGAGATCACTGCTGGGGTGGGGCTGGGTATCGGTCGGTGGTGAACCGTTGTATTCTCTCCTCTTGTTATTCCCCTTGTCATTCTTATTATTGGTGGTAGCAGTAGTGATTTGTGTTACACCTTAGTTAATAGACTGTTCTTATCTCAACCTGTGGGAGTTGTATTCTTCCGATTTTCCTCCCCATCCCTCTGGCAGCTGAGTAGGGCTTAAACCACGACGAATACGTTCAGGAATTTTTCAATCTCCTTAAAGGTTAGAAGTTTTAGAAGATAAAATTCTCAAGTAATTTTTAAAGATTCATTGGAACCAGGGAGGTGACTATGGAGGTGGAGAATTGATATGGATACGTTGGCATTAAGCCAGTTTCTGCTTGCTGGCTCTTTTATGCATATTTTCTCAAACTCTCACACTCCAAACTTTTTTTTCCCCTCCATGTAACACTGCAGTTACCATGTAAAGTGGCAAGAAACACTTTTACATCTCTTAATATATATACACCTTAAAATATATACAGGTATCTTAAAAAATATATAGATATCATTATCTCAAATAGTCATATAATGAAATTAATTTTCTGACTTTAAGGAAACAAGAAATAAGAGCTTCTTCACTTTCTAAACCAGACATGCTGTCTACACCTGGAGCAGCTTTTCTCTGTATGCTCTCAGTGTACAAGCATATTAAATTGCAAATTTGGTGTGAGGTTTCGGTGGGGACCTGTCTGCAAATTCCATTTTCAGTTTGCCAGCAAGCACTTTACTCTGCTCAGTAGCTTGCACCTTTTCAAGAAGCAGAATAACTTAAGGCACTTCTCATACAGTCATTAATTGATTGTTTCTAGTGGGATCTCTTCACTGAGTACATGTTAATGTTCGTGATGTGGGTCACAACTCTGCATTGCTGTTTTCTCTAATTACCATCCTTTGGTGTTTTTTCCCTCAGTTGGAACATTGTGTTCTCCCAGGCACAGTGTATGCAAAAGTGGAGATATCACAAACTGAGAGAAAACATAACCTAATTATCTTCACTGTCCAGGAAGGTCCAATTAACAATTAGAGAAATATGTTGGAATAAAAATTGTGTATTGCTACTTTTGACTCTGTTTCTAAACTGTTAAGTTTACTGCTCAGATTTATCATGGGATTAACTAAATGCTGATAAGAACACTTTTAACACCAGAGCCTTAATATTTCTGAACACAGATGGTTTGAGGTGCTTGAAACTGCATGAATTACTGAACTACAGTATCATTGCAAGGTTGTTAATTGTTCACTGAGCCTTGACTGGAAATATACTATAACAAATGCTGTACCATGGCTGGATGTGCAATCATCATAAATGAACATGCATAGCTGCCATATCGAGAATGCAAGAAAGTGATCTCATGCACTGATTGACCTGGGAATGTGCAATCGCTGCTCGTTCCTGCTCCTTGCATAGCTGCATAAAACTGATCACTCCTTACAGAACCTACAGAAAGAATAAGATGATGACATGGCTTTATTCTGAGGTTTCATAGTTTATACTGAATTAAAAAGTAGGAAAGACTGTTGTGGAAAAGGAACGCTCTATTGCAAGATGGCTGACGTGACATATTTTCCTTGTGAATCTGGCTTCACCCTCCTTCAGTATGAACTACACCTGAATTACAAGCTACAGTCTGAAAAAAATTATTATGAACCAGTATTGCATTGGAGAAGAAAGTAAAAAAAAAAAAGGGATGCTGTATGCAATCCATAGTCAAATCCATAATTTATATTCTAAGGCTGATGTGGTTATATAATAACCTTCATTTATCATTTATACTATTATGCATCTACTTTGGAAGGTGTCTACATCAATCTTAGAATTCACTCCCTGGGAAGTCCTAAGGGTAGGCATAGCTTCCTACTAGCATGCAGCCTGAGCTTGGAAGTCTACTTGGTAAAATGCTATTTATTAAAACCTGTGAAGGGAAACTAGGAGAGATCAATGTAAGCACACAGGTAACAAAGAATTTTAATACTTCTTACTCTGCAGGATCTCATTTATTTTTTCTTTTGTCCAGATGAAATTGGAAGCTCTGAAGTTGGTAGCTGACAGGAATATATACATGCCTTTTTCAGAAAAGTAGCATGCTATATTCAGTGGTGGTGGGGTAGGCCATAATGAGATGTCGTAATAAACCTTGTAGAATGCATAACACAGAAGGCACAGAGGGTAATACCTGTGTTTTCCTCCTTGTCCTGGGCTGAAAAAAATAGTTAAAACCATGCTCTGTTTACTATCGTATATTATGTTACCTCATCCATCCTGTCATTCAGTTGTTCTAAGCATTTCTGTTTGCATCATTTGGTCTTGCAGCACGGATCATGTATAACCTCTTTTTCTTCTTAGACTAGAAGATGCTTTTTATTTTTAGATTTCATACTCAATGTATTTATTCTCTAATTTCTTATTCTGAAGTCAAACCAATTCTTGACCATGCTTCGCTGCTTGGATGCACCATATGAATCATGCTGGAAGAATAATGACAGGCAAAGGTACTCACTGTGCATAAGGTCTGAGTGTTTAGAATTCAAGATTGCTGCATATGAGTATTTAAATACAAAAGTGCTTGCTGGGGTTTATGAAATGTAATGTTAATGTTATGCCTTATTGTTACTTAGATGTATTCAGAAAAATGTCTTTAGTAGTTTTGCCTTGTAACAGAATTGTGAAAAATTGTATCCATCTTGACACCCACTGCCTTTTTGGGTTCCATTCCCCTAATGATAGGGTACTTCACAACAGGCTTCATTTGCTTGTACTAGAAGTATGTCAAGAGAGACAGGGCCATGCTGCTTCAGGGTAAAGAGATGAGATCTAGGAAACTATTTTTCCATTGACTTTGTATTGTATAGGATTTGGACCATATGGAGTAGGTCAGATGGGAAGTAAGGAGCAAGGATGTAGAAAACATGAGGCATAAGAGTGTGGGTTTCTTTATTCTAGAAAGAGACAGCCACATCTCCTTTGTCCAGGGAAAGAAATGGAAGGCCACTTCGGAAAGGAAGGGAATAACTTAAATAACCAAATAGATAAGAAAAAGTAAGCTGGCGAAGAAGATTACATTTAGATAGGATAAAAAATAACAGCTGGGAAAGTGAAACATAGCACACAGATCGCATATTTCCATGTGGAAATATGGCATTTTTGCCATTGGTACTTTTAAAGAACAAGTGAAATGAGCATCTGTCAGCAATATCAAGGAGCTGTTAATCCTTCCTTGGGACAGGAGAACGTTTTTGGTCATGTCTTAAAATCCCCTTCAGTGCTAATTTTTCATTGACTGTATTAAGATTTTACAGGGAGCCTTTTTGCCCAAAGGGTTTATACTAGGAAGTCCTGTGTTGTTTTCTCAGAGAATTTTTAGATGTTTTTTCCGCATGATTAAAAGGAAAATGTCACAAGGGGAATGTCTGGTCAAATAAATGAATTCTGAGAACTAGAGTGTTCCACAGATGTGCAGTGAGTAAGTCTGTAAAGATTCCTGTGGTTGCTATAATCAATGTCAAAAATCCTATTGACTTAAGTGGTTAGAGATGCAAACCTTAAGCTACTTTGAAGATATCAGTTAATCAATTTGAATAAAATTCTTCTGCTGTGTGTGTTGAACGAAGCAATAGTTTTCTGTTCTTTTGAGAGGTGACAATCTATCATGCCAGTCTCACTCACCGTCTTCCCCCTCCCCCATTCTTGGGCATTTATTTTAATTAATATTAATTAAATTTGCCTTGAGCAAGTTATTTTGCTGGACAGATTTTGTGAAAGATTTTTCATTCTCCCTGGTTGCCTGCTTTCTCACCTTGGTGCATCCATTTACAGAAGATGTAGATGCAATATAAAATATTCATTTATCAATTTGCTGAGATTAAAGCACTCTTTTCCCCCCTTCTCCTTCAGTTTGGACTCTGTATTGCTGCAAGTGCAGCTGTTGGAGAGCGGCTTAGGGTGAGCCGTACTTCTTTCAGGGGGCTGGCAGAGGGCACTGCTGGGTGTCACAAGCTATGGAGAGGAGCCTGGGGCAGGTGAAGCTGGGTTTGGAGCCATCCTTGGGATAGCCTATGGCTGCTGTTGAGTAATGGGAATCAGGTGTGGGAGCAGGGCCCTGCCTGCCAGGTAATGAAAGCAGCTGAGCTTAGTTATGAGCCTGTATCTCTCTGTTTCAGACTAAGACAACCCCTTGGATTTGGGTATCTCTTGGCTCTTCCTGAAGAGATGCCAGCAGAGCACAGCTGCTTACTGATGTGATGGTAGCTTTCAAGGGGAAGGGGGCCTTGTTCCCTTCAGATGAGGTGGGGCACAGTTAATTGGCCCTTATATGGCTCAGCTGCCCCACTGGAAGGAGAGAATTCTGGTGTGCTGTTGTGTTGCCTGGTTGCTGATGAGCAGCATCACAAAGGGAAAAGTGCTATGAAACGTGAGTGACTGGCCCACGGGCAGGGTGAAGGTGCTGCATCGCATGGATTCTCCCCTGGCAGGGTGCTGTGGGCTGGCGGGGGGTCGTGCTGGAGCCCATCTGAGTGCTGAGAGGTGAGTGAGCCTCCTGCCATGTAGCAGCGCCCTGGCGCTGCCTGAGCTGCAGTGTGGCCTCGCTGGGGGGTGGCTGTGATGCCACTTTGGCCTCCGCCTTCCCTTAGGTATCAGCAGCCTGTGCACATGGCAGCTGCGCTGGGAGTCCTGTGCTGTTTAGGTCAGACGCATCTCAGTTTTACTTGGCTTTTAAGGAGCGTGTGGGAAGTAAATCTGAGCTTTCATAATGTGAAATGCTTTTCTGGTTGTTTCAAAAAGCTGTAAGTAAGAAGTATGTTCCTAGATGGGCCTTAATGGCTGTAGTGGGAGAGTGTGTGTTGTATGATGGGAAAATACTTAATAGGAAGGAAGGGTTAAGGGGGGAGGGGAAAGAGGGATCTCTCCTCCCTGTTTTTTAGGGTTAGTGTGTTTTTGATATTAGATTTGAGTGAACTAGAGAGCAAAATAACATGGTCTTGAAGTTCTGAAGTGCTGAGTCTTTGTTAGGCAGCCATAATCCTCTGGGTTGCTTTGGTTTGGCTGATTGTTTTCTCATTTTTGAAAAGTGATACAGTATGTATTGTTGTATTTGGGGTATATCTCAAACTGTAGCATTTCTCTGACTGTTTTATCTTGCTATTCTGAGTATCAAAGAGTGAAATAATGCATCTTGCTGCACAGTGAAAAATTTATGTAACTGCTCCCAAAACCCATTTTTCCATGGAACTGCTGTGTCATTTGCACCTTTCTCATGTCCTTTCCTGAAACATACTAGAATCTAGATTCAAAACTGGATTACAACTGCCTGTGCTCTTAATCAGTAGAATAAGAAGGAGTTCTGCTATATAGTTGATCATGTTGTTCTAGACACCCTAGATATTTCAGTCTCTAACTTGAGCCTTTTGTTTTTCTTTGGGTGCCTAGTTGAACATTGTGTTAAATTGGATGTACTCATCTGTAGCAAAAGCACTGTAACTATGGAAATGTTTTTTATTTGATTGTACTATCATATATACTGCTGCAGAGGTACAAGCTGTAATAAAATTTAATTTTGTTAGTGCTTAGAAAGCTAAGAAAGAGTTGTGCTTTTTTATTTCTGTGAATTAAGGATGAATTTAGGGTCTTCAAAACTCTAAGAAAATAAACTTTTAACAAACTAGTTCACTGATGTTTTAAACTACAACATGCTCTTTAACATGGAAATATTATGAACATTGTGTAAGCTCCAGGTTAGTATTTTGGCAGGCAGCTTAACTTTTACTGTAGGATAAAATAAGACATCTGTAAAGCTTACATCAATTACTGGTGGTACAACAAGCAGTTTTTCTGAGCGTGGGATTGTCTTTTTTTAAGCTGAGCTGGTTTTCTCAAAAAATGTTTTTGGTGAGTAAAAATATTCTTAAAACTGATGTTTTGAGCATCTAGTTTGCAAATCCCTGGGGAAATCTATATTCCTTGCAGAAGTGAGAGTATATTGATACTGAGGAAGGCAGACTTTGTCCTGACATCCTCTCTTGCAGGAAGGGAGGGTTGGAAGGGATTTTACAAGATGTGGAACACTGTCACTTGCCTCTAAGCAGCTGTTGCACATGGTGCTGTTTAGAAGTTGATGCTGCTTGCTCACACGTGCATCTTTCCATGATTTCACTTTTCTGATAGTTGAAATCCTCCTTTGCTTCTCTGGCTATCATTATTCCCTTACAGATTAGGCCTGGTAATTTTAATCTGTTTTTTCTTCTCCTCCTTTGTTGGTTGTCCTCTTTCTATGGAACTTTATGGACAGCAGTCATCCTCTTAGTACTGAAGAGCAGTCACTCCTAATCAACTGCTACATGCTCCTTTTCCTAGGCAGTACATGACAGACTAGCAATTTACCAGGTGGCGAATTAGGGATTCGTGGGGAAAGACCACTGCTATTATCCCAGGCAATGACTGCTTTCATTCCCTGCATTTTTCTGTAGTTTTCCATGCTCTGCACAGTGTAGTGCTTCTGGATTTCTCTTTTTCCTCTCCGTGCCCCACTTCCCTCCCAGAAGCCTGCGGGTGGCTATAGCAACTCTGCCCCAGGGCCTTCGTTTCCCTGCTATGCCTCCTGCCCCACTTGGCTGTGGATGGTTCCTAGTGGAGCGTCCCAGATGGCTGCCTGGTTTGCAGAGAGGCAGAAGTAGGTGACTTTATGGTTGCTGCTTCTGTTTTTTCTCACTGAGGGAACAGGGCCAGCTGAACATTTTATCCGCAGAGTGCAGTAGGCCAATGAAGTGGCTTAGTGGAACACATCCAGCTGAAGTGTCATACATCATGCAGGCCTGGCAGAACTCGGGGACTTCATGCAGTCCTCTGAATATGGTTCATCTTGGAAGAATGCAAATTCCTCTTTGCCTGACTAATGATAGACAGGAGCTTGCAGGAGCCCCAAACACAGCTATTGCAAAGCCTTATGCTCACATCCTTTTAGTGGGAAACCTTTTCATCGGTATATTGTTTATCCCTTAAGCTATTCGTATAAACTTTGTGAGCAGTTAGGAGTAGTCTTATAAGTACTGTTATCTGTCATGGATGCCAGCTTCCCTCATGTTGCATGAGTACAGTACATGTCTCTTAAGTCTTGCTGTGATTGGGAGGAAACTAATTGTATGCATAAGTCTTACTGATAGCTGTAAGACTATTCAAAGCTATTTGTCCCACCCTTTCTTAGTCTAGATAACATGTACTAAGACTGGGAGTATCAGCAAATATTTGGTTACACTACGGCATATGAAACTTCCCTCTGAAATGAAAACTTTAGTTTTGATGTTTTAACTTTTAAAAACTGTTGCCTGTAGATCTGAAAAAGGGTCTATGATGGATAGATTAGAAGTGGGATGCACCTTCAAGATCATTGTTTTCATGCTGCTGCTTGGTAATATCCGAAACTTGTCTGCCTCAGATTGGATAAGGCTAATGTTTAGCTAGTTTCCTCAGCAATGTTTGGCTTTCAGAAATTTTATTTTCTTATCAGATTTTTTTTTTTTGGCCATTCCCAAGTGGGTTTTGTGCACTATTATTCCTTTGAGAGATTATTAATCATGTTTAATAACTTAAGAGTGGCTATTCTCAGTATTCACACAAGCCCTGTATATAAGACAGACCTAAATTTTAACTGATAATATTTATTTTACCTTGGGGAAGCAAGGGGCACCCCGGCAATGTATTTGGAAAGGTATATTTATATCAGTTGAACCATTAAATGAAAATCAAGTGATGGGTAAAGTCAGTTCAATGAAAATCTGAAAAAATCTGGTAACTACATTTCTGTGTGTGTGTGTGTATAAATATATGTTGTGCTCCTTAGTTGCAAAGACTGTCATAGAATATAAACAGTAACTCTCAATGTTGTTGCCAGATACTTCTGGAGTAGGGAAAACAGTCTGAGGATAGCTGAGGTTCTTTTAGTGGGAAGAGTAACAGGATTACTTGACAACCTCAGAAATTTGCAGTGGGTTTCAAGATGAAAGCATGTTTTGGGGCTATGAGGGACTCCTAGCTGTTACACATGACTGTTATGACTTGCTTAATAATATTTATTACTGCACATTTATGTTTATTGCCTAGTAAACTTTAAAGGCAATTTTTATATATCATTGCAACTGGAAGGAAAATACAGACATCTCCAAGTCCTAGACTTGATTAATTTTTTTTTTTAGTATGTCTCCTTATGATATGAGCTATATATTTGGTTTTGAAGCAGTGCAGTGGTATATAGCCACTTTAAAACAGACACATCTGTTGGAAAACTGGGTATTTAGAAGAATTCAGATGTAATTCTTGGTTCTCTGCAGGGCATCCCTATGTGGAAATAATACCCTCTCTCCATCACCCACCACTGCACCTTTTGGTGATACCATGGATGTGCAATGTTCTGCCCCTTTTCACGCTTTACGTTTCTCTCTGAGCTTGCTCAAATGTCGTTGACTTGGAGTTTATTGCGAACTTCAGGGCTTCTTGGTCCTTTGTAAAATACTTTGGGTTTGCTAGTCCTATTAGACTACTGCCATGGTATTTCCTTCATTTATATTCCTTTGTGAAAGATGGCCTGGTTCATATTGAAACTTACAAACTACATTTTCAATTAAATGGTATTCTGCAGGACTTGCGCATATATTTTTGCTAAACTAATTTTCTTTTGGGTTCATTGATCTCTTTCATTAAAGTCGAAGCATTTTTATGAGCCAGAACCTCATTACACTGTACAGAGACTGTGCTTTAAACACATCTGTTCTGTTACTGTACATTTTAATAAAACTTTATTAATTTTTTCTTCTGATGAAAGACAGCAGGAAATGCTTCCTTCATTAGGAAGCTTAAGGTGCTAGGAAACTTAATGTTGCATTCTTGTTTTCAGATTAATTATGGCTTTTGTTATACCTGGTTAATGGATCTTCTATGAAATTAATTCAGTTTAAATTATCCCATAGAAGATAGCTGAATTCACATCAAGATTATCTTTACACATCTGATCATGTGGCTTCTTTTCAATGAATAAATGTTTTCTTCAGTCTTGGTTTTATTAAGTTTTTCCTGTTGTAAATGGGTATGATACACATTTTATAATAGGGCATTTTATCTAAATTCTGCTTCTGCAAGTGACGCTTCACTTTGCTACAGCAGCAGATGCAAATTTGCAGCAAATGTAAATCTGCTGGAATGTTTTTTCTTCCTTTTAGTGAAGACAACTTCATTTTTTTAAAATGGTTTCCTATGTGACATGGGGTACAGTAATCTGTATAGCTATTAGGTTGGCTGAATGAGATAAAATGAAATTCGTATTTCATAGGAATGAAAGCATTTTTATGTAAATTAATTTTGTAAAATCTTGAGTAGCATCTGCAGGGAAGAGCATGATGGGGATTTAAAAACTCTGCGGGTTTGTTCAGTATGTTGAATCTGCTCCAATATTTTATTTTTCCTTCTATGACCACTGCACATATGTTTGGGCTGCTACTGATAGCAGGAGAACATGCTTAACTGGAAGAGGAATGTTCTCATTGTTTAGTAGTGAATGATTCAGCATCATTATCTTCCTGATAATGTGTTGGAAATAGCTTGGATTATATCAGTTGTATTTGCCTTATGACTTCAGCTTTTAAACTTTGTGCTTTATTTGCTGCTGGTTTCCTTCTTGGTATAAAATAGGATACAAAGATTCTTTGCTGCAGGTAACCAAGCAAATTATTCCCTTGAGCAGCGTGCTCAAAGGGAATGTGTTGTAGCATGAGGAGTCTCTAACTCATCCCAGTCCCCCTTGACTCTCTTCTAGCTACAAACAGGTTACATTTTCCAGACTGAGAAATACTCTGAACACTAGAGGTAGAAAACTTAGAATACTGTGAGAGCTCTAGTGTGTCTCTAAGGTTTAGATCAGAGTTCTGATCCAAATGATGTGATGTGGCATCCAGAGCTGGAGTTGCTGCTTTTGCACCCTGTGGAGGCATGGGTTTGTTGGTTTTGGTGTTTTGTTTTGTTTTTTTTTTTGGTTTTGATATTGTGATTTGTTGTTTATTATTGTTTTGTTTGGGGGCTTTCTGATTTTTTTTGGTTTTTTTGTTTGGTTTTGTTTTGGTTTGCTTTTTTTTTGTTTCATTTGTTTAGGGGGTTTTTTTATTGTGGTATTTTGGGATTTTTTTTTTTTTTTTCCTGTTCAGAAGATGGTGGGAGCTAGATCCAGAAATAGCTGCCTCTTTCAGAAAGGATCCTCCTGACTTTGGCTCAGTGGGTTCCTTGCTGTTACAGTAGTAAAGCTTTTAATCTTCAGGTGTCAAGAACTGCATATCTTTTTGGTTCAGCTTTAATTTGCAGTAAAAGAAATGTTGAGGACAGACTTGATTTTATTCTCTCCCTCCCTTCCCCCCCCCACTCCCCCAAAAACAGTATGTGGTGGTGTGGTTGGTTTTTTTACTGCTACTTGACTAAGAGTTACACTTCCAAACACTGCAAATGCTTCACAATTAGTGTTTAATTAGCAAAATCTAAGAGGTTCTGCAGTTTTGGATCTCTTCTGGATTTGTTCTGCTGCCCAGTCTAAAAGCTTATTGAAATGACTGGTAGTGAGATGATGTTGCAGCAAGCATCAGAGGCCTAGTCCTTGACCCTGTTTTCACTTGTCAATAGCTCTTAATGCTGTTCAATATTCTGTACGAACGAGAATAAGCTTGTGAAGTCTTGAAGGGTAGATGGGTTAATGGATCAATATTGACCTTTGCCATTACAATTGCAATTAACATTGCGTATAAAAGAAAGTAGGGTAGCCATTTCAGCACAAATTGGGTGGGTGGGTGGATTTGGAGGGGTAGTGTTTGCAGGAAAATGTTTTAATCTACCAGTATTTTATACCATCTTGGTTGTCTCTGAAAATGTTAAAGAATTTGGAATAAAGATGTGTGGAGAATGTTATGAGGATGTGAATAGTTTGAAATCTGTTACATATGGGGTTTTTGGAGTTTTCTTCTTGACACAATGGAACCCCTTAGTAGTGAGTATATGCGCTCTTCATTAAAAACCACCTATGAAGTCAGTTTGGCATTTGTTCTTAGTTGCTTGATTTCTCGCAAGCACTTGATGTGTGGTTTGGCTGAAGAAATGATATTCATCTCAAGGAGATCTCACAAAACTATGTGCAGACTGGATTAACAGCATAGTGCTGTTTGTGGGCCATGGCAGTGAAGACAGAACAAAACTGTTTCCTGCCTGCATGCATGCTTCAGAAGTAGGTTCCACCTGGCAGCGTGATGGCCTTTGAACACCTCTTGACTATGTTTTCGCATCTTGTGTGACCACCTACATCAAATATTAAGTGGCCTGGTACTTCTGAGTCATGATAAGGGAATCTTTTTCTTCAACAGGTAGGGAGTGTGCTGATTAAAATACAGCCTTTTGGGCAGCCTGAAAATGGAGGCCTCCAGCATCATCAGAGGCTTTTGATTTTTTTTTTATTATTTTTATTTTTTTTTGTTGTTGTGTTTACTGTTCTGATTTAAACTTGTGCCCATACTGTGTTGTTTTGGTGGTGTTTGTTTAGTCACATTTTCTGATGGGTTTTGGTTGGGTTTTTTGTTGGTTTGGTTTTTTTTTTTCCTTTGGAGATATAGTAGTGGTATGTATTGGAAGGAGAAAAAAAGTTTCACAGACTTTGTATTAGTACATTATGAAAATGAGAACCAAGAATTAGATTTAAAAAAAAGAGGAAGGGAAGTGTTTGGGTGGAAGGCCTTGAAGACAGTCCACTTCAGAGTAGTTTATCTGGTTTAAAAAAATAAAAAGGCTTTTCCACTGTGTACCAAATCCTCAGCTTTGCATTCAAACAGAAATATATATTTGTGGGTGCCTTTAACCTTAGTCCTTCTTACCTGTTGCTCTCATGGCTATGTCGTATTATGCAATGCAGAAATATGAGGTGGTCTATTTTAAGAAGCAAGAGGAGACACCAAATAGCTGGTCTATAATTTTGGCCAGCTTTGACTGTAAGCTCAAGAAGTTTATGTTTACAACTAAAGAAAGGGGAAAAGAAATACTCATTAATTCCTCGATCTTTTCCTAAAAATATATTTGTGGTAGAAGGATAAAATGAAACAGGAAAATGAGAATGAAAAACTTCAAAGTAAATTTAAATGTAGCCAGGAGACATTCAGTGAATGGGTTGAGAACACCACAATTTCATCATTGAATAGTGTTGTATTTTGCTATCCTGCTACCTTTACTAAATTAGTAATTTAACTTTGCAAAGACTTAAAAGCCCTTTCAAAGCTCTGCCCTGCTCTTGATGGGAGAACTACTGCCAGCATTAAAATATGAGATTTTAATTTGTCCAAGATATTTGCATGTGTGGAAACGAAGTAATGAAATCATGCTTTCCAAGTTGGACTACATAGTATTCCCTTATCAGGAAAAAAAATCCCTTTTCCCCTGAAATGAATTGGGTGCTGTAGATATCTGTCTTGTCTCTGGCCCTTGTGCCAGCTGCATAACCAGCAGCCACCCACCTGTGGCAGTGGGAAGAAGGCTGAAAGAGCCAGGGGAGATTGATCTTTTTGGATAGGTTCAAGTGCAGGATGCTCCCCAGAATATCTGGGAGAAACAAGTAGTATTGATTTCTTCTGTGGGAAAGCTAAACTTGCACTGAGCAGAAAAATCTCATTAAAGCTCTCAAGATGCCCTTTGCTGCTACTGTTGGGGGTTTTAAAGCATTTTCTGTACAACTATTTTCTTTAGATCAAATAGCCTCAAGTGTAATAGGATCAATGCAGCTATCTGGAGACTTAATTTTTGGTAAACAAAAATAAATGTAATACAGCAAATAACCTGTTTCCCATGTTATCTAGTGGAAAAGCAGGGCAGAATATTTAATTTGTTCTAAAGTGCTGGAAATCTATAACGCCATCTCTCTCAGGTGATTCTTCTTTCCCTCCTGTGCTGGGGCATGTTCTCAGTGTGGCAAATGTTCTTACCAGTCAGGGTGGTTTACTCTTTTTTTTGTGTGTGTGTTTCTTTGGTGGTGGTGGGTTTGATTTTTTTGTTTGTTTGTTTTTGGTTTGGTTTTTTGGTTTTTTGTTTCTTTAAAGTTAATTCATATGTTTGAAAGTAACCACAATTGAAGTGGGATTGTAACCTTTATTACATGCCACCTCTATTTAAATTAATCTGGATCAGACCCTTTCTTGTCCTTTTTAATTATTAATGAGGTGGTTATATAAATCATGTATTCTTTATGACAACATTCGGCTGCTGCAAGTAACATTAAAAAATGTGATAGTTATTGTGTCCTTCCCTTTTTATTCCATATATAGATGTTTATCTAACTCTCAGTAGATACCTTAAGTGAGATATAGTCTTAGATGTGGGTTAGTGGTCTGGTCCTAAATTGTTTCTGAAAATTCAAGTTCAGGTTGAGTTTGATAATGTATCACACAAGTAATAACTTCTGGTTGCACTGCTTTTTACCTGAAGAGCTCAAAAGTATGTTGGAAATGTGTTGTTTATCGTGTACTTTTGGTATTATGTAGGGAGCTTTATGAAACTCATGACCTGTAAGACCATGTGTACAGGCTGGTCTGATGTATGGAGTCTATTCAGAAAGGAGACCCTCTCCACTTCTGTACTGAAGTTGAAGTTCGACAGTGATAGGCAGTGCCAAGCAACTTGCATCACTTCCGTTTACTTTTTGTTTCTCAGCTTGCCTGATATACAAACATACCTGTACAAATGCAGTCTGCCAGTCTTCTTTTGCATTAAAGCCTTAGTAGTGGTTCAGCATGCAGAAAAAGGGTGGTTTGGTTTCACAGCTAGTACAACAACAGAGGACCTGGTCTCTTGTGAACCATCATGTCTGAAAAAAGGAATAAGGAAAGACTAAGGCTTTCTCATTTGATCTAGTTTCATTTTTCTGCAAATGTGGCAAGCCTCTAGTAGTATAATCCCTTAGACCATCATTTTTACTTGACAGCTTACATCTTTGTCAACTTTCTGACCTTTAAATTATGCCACTTTTGACAGCACTTGAAAATAGTGACTGCTTTTAGAGGAGCAAGAAGAAACAAAGCATGCATTTCCACTTCAATTAGGATTTGTAGTGCATTAATGACCATCATGTTGTCAGGAAACTTTACGCGCTTGTAAGGTTGCCATGATGGGCAGTTGTTTTTCCTTGCCATCTTCTTTTCTTTTTCCTATCCATAAAAGTGAAGTGTCTCCAAGGGTAATGTGACTTGGTGCACAGTGCAGAGATGTGTTTTCAATAAAATGCTGGTAGTTATGTGAGAGGGGCAATCACTATATAATGTACTGCCAGACTGTATGTAGAGAGAAACAAATAGGGAAGGAATGTTGTGTGACAGTGCCTATGTTGGCAATTTTATGGTGCGTCTGAGCATCTCCTATGCTGCAGGAGTAGCGCCTGACATGGTAGGTAATCTAGACAAACAATTTTGAATGCAGGTGAGAGTTGCATCGTTTGGATTTCTGTATTACATTCTGTTTGAAAAACTTAAGAGCCCACAGTAGGGCCAGCTCTGACCTGTGCCATAGATCTGCATTTACCACAGAGTTCACAGCTCATGGAGCTGTAGAGGTCTTATATCCTGCCCCATATCAAACAAGGAAGCAGGCTGGAGCTGATGGCGGCTAATGGAGATGCCTGCTGTTTCACAGACCTCCTCAAATGTTGGGGCTCCATTTCTGTTGTGTGACTTCATGGGTACTTGTCAAATCTTTGGGGAGAAGGTACAGGAGGAAATGGTGATGATAATGTAGACGCCGCCAGAATAGTTCACTGAGCTTGTAGTTAACTCTTTGGTATGGTCATTGGCAAATGAGAGCCTCTGGGAACAGACTGTGACGCATATTAATCACTTGGTTTTTCCTTAGTGTAAAGCTTGTCTGTAACTTTAGATTTAAGCATACACAGGTCTTTCAGGCCTGCCTTTTCTGGTTTTCTTTGCTGTAAGACTGTTACAGGCAGGTTATTTTAAAAAAAAAAAAAAAGAATATAAAGAATAAATGATGTCTGTATTTTTGTTGGGATTTTTATTTCCAGCAAAGATTTTCTGACCCACTGTGTCTGTCTTACACTTTATTTTAATATTTAGTTGTGGTCCTCTTATATGAAGCAGACTTCTTGTGATTCCTAAGAGAAATATTTATTATCCTTTTGCTTACTGTGAAAGTAGGTGAATCAAATTACTGAGCTCTGGTATTGTATCCGTAAAACCTTTGTACTAGATGGGTAACCTTGAATCACTGAGTGCGTGACTTCTGAACTGCTCAAAGAAAGGTCTACTTTGTTAAAATTTCATTAATTTGATGTTTTCCCTGGCTTGAGCATATAAATACTCGTATTTATAGACCTTTGAATGGTCAGTATATAGCGATAAGCTGTACAGTACAGAGAAGTAGTAAAATGACACAGCTAATGTCACAAACATTTGACCTTCATAATAGCAAAACCAAGACCATTCTGGGAGAGAGAGATTGGATGCAGCTGCCTTAGGCATGCTTTCGGTACAAGTAATGTGGGCTTGTCTGCCCATGTTCTGAGTTTTTTCTCCCTTGTATTTTATAAAAACTGAAGGTCTGACCCATTAATTGGAGATAAATGGGCCCTTTTTACTTTTCAGCCACATGTAAAAGAATGAAATGTGCTGGTTTTATCTTGTTTAAATATCTAAAATATTTTCAAGTTAAAAATACACAAGTGAAAAACCTCAGGAAGTATAAAGATTTCATTGATTTGTTATAAATCCTGAAAATAAGTTCTTTAGTTACAAAACCGTGAATATTTTTAGGGCAGTGCACATGTTCACAATACCTCAACTAGAAAAATAGTGACTGTAATTGGAGCATGAAATTTTAAGGAACTTGCTGTTTTTATCCTGTTCTGCACCTTGTGATAAAATTCTGGGAAGCACTCTGTAGTCGAATGGCTTATTTTGTAACTAGTTGTCTAAGACCTCACAAAGGCACTATTCTTAACTCTTGGCTGCGTATGTTCAGAATTTAGACCTGTATTGGGTTTGCATGGAAAGTTCTTTGGGGAGGAGACGCACACCACAAGGGAGGCTTCTGTGAGGCTGCTAGAAGCTTCTCCTATGTCAGATAGAGCCAGTACCAGCCAGCTCCAAGACAGACCCACCACTGGCTAAGTCTAAGCCCAGCAGTGATAGTGATGAGACCTCTTAGATAATGCATTAAATATGGTGGCAGGGAAATAAATCCTATGCAACAGCAATTGCAGCCATGAAGAGGAGTAAGAATATGTGATGGAAACAGCTCTGCAGACACCAAGGTCAGTGCAGATGGAAGGGAAGAGGCGCTCCAGGAGTTGGAGCAGAGCTTCCTCTGCAGCCTGTGGTGCAGCCCATGCTTTGAGGCAGTCTGTCCCCCTGCAGCACATGGGGGTCCATAGTGGAGCAGATATTCACCTGCAGCCCATGGGGGACACCACACCAGGGCAGGGGGATGCCAAAGGAAGCTGTGACCGTATGGGAAGCCCATGTTGGAGCAAGGTCATGGCAGGACCTGTGGCCCCATGGGAAGAGGAGCCCAGGCTGGAGCAGGTTTGCTGCAGGACTTGCGACCTCACAGGAGACCCATGGTGGAGCAGTTCATGAAGAGCTGTGGCCCACGGGAAGGACTCGGGTTGTAGAATTTTATGGAGGACTGTCTGCTGTGGGAGGGACCCTACACTGGAGTAGGAGAAGGGTGTGAGGAGCCTTCCCCAGAGGAGGGAAGCAGCAACAGAGATGATGATGAACTGACCACAACCCCTGTTCCCTGTCCCCCTGCACCACTGGCAGGGAGGAGGTAGAGAACTTGGGTGTAAAGTTAGGCCTGGGAAGAAGAGAGGGGTGGGGGAAATGTGTTTTTAAGCTTTGGTTTTATTTCTCATTACCCTATTCTGATGTGATTGGCAATAAGTTAAATTATTATTCCCCAAGTCAAGACTTGTTTTGCTTGTGACAATATCTGGTGAATGATCTCTCCCTGTCCTCATCTTGACCCATAAGCCTTCTATTGTATTTTTTTCTCCCCTGTCCAGCTGAGGAGGAGAGTGACAGAGCAGGCTTTGCTGGGCACCTGATGTCTAGCCAGGGTCAACCCACTGCAGCCTGCAAGGGGGGCATGCAGAACTTAACCTTGGCGATGACATTGAAATTTTATTTGTTAATGCTCTCTAATAGGCTAATCTGAGTGCTTGTACAACCTGAATAGAGTTGGTTGTTTCATTTCAATGAGCATACAGAGGGGGAAAATGTATTTCCCCCTCCTGTGTCCATAACTCTGTAGGGGTTTACTGCTCATTCTCCTTTGCTAGCTCCACATGTGATCTTTAATGTGAACTTGAGGAAATCGAGCATTTATTAAAAAACCAAAAAAAATATAGCCTGATAAGTTTATATATAATTTAAAAAGGTGAAAAACCTTTTTATTTTTAAAGAGTGTGCTGAGAGGTGTATACAAGCAGCAATTCTTTTCATGCAGAATTCTGCTTAAGGCTGTTAACAACATCACATGTTTGTAGCCAAATACTGTTTCTGCTTCTTGTGCGAGACAAAAAAAAATTAAAAAATTAAAAAAATAAAATCAGTGAATGTGACTTTTTTTTTCAGGAAAAGAATGTTGACCTCTTGGTATTGCTGTTGTCTGCGCTGGTGAAAGTGTCACCTTATTCTGGAGCTGCAAGCTACTTATGCTAGGCTCAGTGTGCCTTTAGAGAACATGAACAGCAGTTCTCTTCTGTCTAAAAGAAGCATGCCCAGCCTCAGTGATGGAGAAAATGGCTTGCTTTAAAAATGATAATACACAAAATTATGCCTGAAGACTCTAGAACAGGAAAATGCTTAGCTGCCTCTCACAGTGTAGTTTGTTGATGCATGCTTAAATACTGCTGAATCAAGGCATCAGTTATTTTTCAGGCTTGTATTTTTTCTATTTATTTTTCAAAGGACTCCTTGGAAACATATTCTCTGTTAGAGAAGATAATAATAGGGCATACCGTGACAAAACCAGATTTCATCTCAGTTTGTGAGGTGCTTTTACTCATTCCAGTCTGTCTCTGCATGAGTCTAGAACCCTGCAGTGCAGATGTTTGCCCAATCTGTTGCTTACATCTTTTTTTAAATACTGCTTTCCAGTACAGTCCCTTATTCCTAATTCCTTTGCCAAACGTCTGACCTTGTGTTTGTCTGTGAATAGCTTTGACTGGCAAGTCAAGATAGCTTGCTTTTATGGCTGTCCTACCCCTCTCAATACATAGTACTACTCCAATTGCTCAGCCATGTACAATTTCATCAGCAGTGACCTTCCTATTTACTTTCAGCTCAAAATTTTTTGTTACCTTTTTTTTAAAAAAGAAAAAAAACCAAAAAAAACCACAACTAACAAACAAAAAACCCAAACCAACAAACAGACCAAAACCAACCTTTGACATAAAACTGATATGGAGAAAGAATTACTTATAATATTTGCAGATAATGTGTTTTGGAGACAGGATAACCAGCACTGAAGGTGGAAGCACCTGAAGCTAGGTTTTGGGTTTACATCAAGGAAAAATCTTATCTTCTGACTTTAATTTCTCTCTCTGAATTCTGTTCTCCCTCAGTGGTGGCAGGAAAGGATCAAACCCCATTTATGTGCAAAAGAAACGGTTTAATTTATGTCTGAGCACACGATTCCTCGTAGTGTCCTGCTGTAGTCCAGCATGAGAATCAAAGGACACTCACTGAATATTTACCAAAGACTGTCTGCATCTGGGAGATATCAGATGTGTACTTTCTTATCTTAGAGGGTGATGGACTTGATAGTTGCTGGTCAGGGGTTTCCAGTGCTGGGGGAATGAGTTCCTGTAAATAATTATAGGACTGAAAGGTTTAAGAGCCTTAACTGTTTCAGTGCCTTAAGGATGTAAAGAATGCACCTAATAAGAGTTACCCCACTGTAACCGCTTAGTTCTGCTGGGTTTTCTCCCTCTCTTCTGGAATGCTTGTTTAATAAAACGTCTCTGCGCACGAGGGATTACTCTGAAGGTGTGTGATGCAGGCACTGAAATACAGAATAATGGTTTTATTTGTCATTCCCTTTTGAAAAGGAGAGAGGGGGAAACGTGATTCTTTGTGATCCAGTGAATCATCCTTTGATTTTGTTTCTCCTTTCTTTCTTTATTCTAGGAAAAATTCCTGTAATTGCAAGGTCATTGGTGGCTCTAATCAATAGATACTCTTCATTTCAGTAGGCAGTGCTCAGAGTCATTAGGAATTCTGGGCCATAATTAAAGTCAGTGGAAAGCACTAATAGGTGGGAGACATCCATTGTCTTTCTTGTCTTAAGATGGTATGTCTCAGAAACTGAATTGTGAGCTCTTCTCAGAGAGGCTGCGCGTCCAGACAGGGGTATGTGATTGCAAGAAATGATTACAGATCTGCAAAATACTTGTGCACAGCCAAGTGAAATTATCAAGATGGTTCATGCTACTCTTAATTCTGCTAGTATTTTGACATGTTTCTTGCAGATATTTGTGTGAGGAGTGGATAAAAATAGTAAGTCTTGTTACTGTGTTGCACTTGGAAGCTTGTCTATCTTCATTCATTCAAAAGATTGCCCTTTCTCTGCATTTTAAGGCTGTGTTTGTATCTGCAAATGTTTAATTAACATTCTAGTTTGTGTTTTTCGGAAACTTGACTTAAAATCTGTAACAGTTTTTACCTTGATGTCACAAATCCTTTTAGCCTTACATCTTACATTGATGAAAGAAAGTGTAAGTCCTTCTGTGTGGTGTGGTGTTTTGCTTTGTGGTTTGTTGGTTGATTATTTTCCCTTCCTCTGACCTCTAAAGCAGTATCTGTTTAAAGGGGCGTAATAGAAATAATTCTTACTGAAGTGGCTTGGTAGGCAGACAGTAGGTGAGTAGGTCAAGGTGACAATATAAAAATGTGTAGTTCAGAAGCTGTCTGTCAACTAAATTCCCTCTTGTTCTGAGATTTGTTTGGTTTTGTTGGGTTTTTTTATTTCAAAATATCAGAGAATTGTTTACTTTATAGTGTGCACCCAGACATAAGTAGAGTTACCTTTCAAGAGGTCCACAGTTACCTCACTGTGACTAGAGACAATGAATTTATTTCCAGTTTTGAATTTGTAAAGATAACCTATATCTAAAAACCATCTCTTAACAATGGCTACTTTGTGGCTGTAAGAAACTTTACAGACAATTAATGATGAAATAACTTTACTGCTGTAGTCTCTGTTTGGTAAATATCTATGGGCAGATAATGATTTGCTGTTCATTTCAAATGATTTGCTGTTCATTTTCTCTTAAAGCCTTTTCTTCCCCGAAGGTATATTAAGCTTTGCCTCTTTTTGTTGCCATATCTCTATTAGCAAAAGCTCTAGTACAGTACTGTATTAGCAAAAACAATTATTGCTTGGCCCACTTTGCAGGTTTGTTATAGTGGCAAAAGCATTACCATGTCAGTATAGGTTATGTTTGGAGGCTTTGCATTCTTACAGTTATACCAGAAAACTGGTGTGCCTTAACACCATGCGCTATTGCTCCCTTCTCATTTAGGGACCCATGCAGTCCCTTCCTTCATGTCCAGGGTCTTCTACCCACTTCCCCTTTTCTCTCTTGTCGAGGTTTCTCAGTCTCCTCTGTATCAATAAATGTAGCTTTGATTTCTTTCTGTCACACAGCATAATATTGTACATGCAGATTGTGCTATCCAAAATGATTGCAACTGTTTCTCATCCTGATGGTATATTGTTCAGATGGAGCCAAACAGGAACTTGCAGTATGACAGGTACAAAACTCAATTGCTTCTGTTTGAAATCTGCTTGCTTAAATAAAACTGAAAAATCTTGTGGACCACTAAAATGAGAAGATTTTCATATATCTTGTAATATTTTTTTTCTTTTAGAGGAAAAAATACTTAAAGCAGGAAAAAGAGGAAATTCTGCTTTATTTCATATGCTTATATCTTGTTAACAACTGGGAACAGCCATCATAGTCCCATTGCTCTGCTACTGTGCTGGCTCAGAGCAAAAGGCAGGCAAAGTGTGTAGAAGAGTATTTCTTTGGAGGAAGCTCCTCTGAAAAAGTTGAGCCTAAAAATGGGTTACTACTGTTGCTTTAAATGTCAGAGGTGTACCTCTATTTTCGTTCTTTGGGAACAGTCACTTTGGTTTAATTCCGATAGAGAGACATAGCCTTTGCCACTTGTCATGAGCTAATAGGGTGGAGCACCAGTCCCCAAAAGTGTGCTTCTTCAAGCTTGCTGAAATGGCTGAGGCCCTTTAACTGTGTGATAGGAACTAATGGGACAGATGGGTATTGCATGTCTGCTAGTGTCTTGACAAAGTGTTGTGGTTTAAAGCCTGCCACGCAGCCTACTTACTCCCCCCCCTCCTCCTCCCTCGGCTCCCAGAGGAATAGGGAGGAGAATCGAAAGAATACAACTCCCACAGGTTGAGATAAGAACAGTCTATTAACTAAGGTATAACACAAACCA
>WYDI02020490.1:1745-39109 GCA_009867235.2 Psittacus erithacus | reverse complement strand
AAAGTTAGAAACACAGTGCTGCACCAGCCACTAAGAAGGAGAAAAAATGACTGCTACTGCTGAACCCATGACAGTTACAAAGCCTTTGCTACTGTTACGCTGTTTTACTATGCAAGATGTGCAAGTCTACAACATATGGCATGGCTATATTGTTCTATAAAGAAGGAAATAACTGTGTATGACTTCTGTTTGGATGGTGAAAGCTGGGGAGGGGGAGGAGGGGAAAAGTCCCGAGAGTTACTCTTCTAAAGCTAAAAGCCAAGATGTTTGATGTGATGTCAAAGGTTTTTGAAATATGTAATTCATTCCATCTGCTGCCTTTGGTGCATGAGAACAACACATTGGTGCCAGCAGCATATGCCTAAAACTGGGAGAGGAAAAACTTTGGCAATCATTCTGTTTACTCTGCTACTTGTAGAGTGTAGGTGAGCCACAGTTTCTATTTTATTTTTAGGCCGTGTGTCCTGGTTTTCCTGACAGGATAGGCTTAGAGGGATGCATGCTGCGTGTGCTCAAGCTTCAGAGGCTTTCCTTATATTGCCAATATTGGACTTCTAAAAATTCATACCCATTCACCAACTTTCTATTGCCATCTGTCTAGGAATTAGGTAGCTCTTGCTCTCTTATTCCAGGCCCAGCATTATGGAACTTTTATTTTATCACTCCTTGTCTGGTGCAACCATGCTCAGCTATTGGTTATTCAGAAACCATAGTTAACAGTGAGTTGAGACTAAACAAATATTGATGAAATAATTGGTTTTTAGCAATGAAAGTCTCACAAGGCTGCTTTCTTAGCTTAAAGAACGGTTTTCAAGCATAACTGTCTGATCAACAAGCTCCAGGAGATCACTTTTTTAAATCCCAGCATTTCTGGTCAAGGATTAATAGTTGCTTTCTCAGTCTCTTGTCCTTTGGGAACTGTCCTCTCCTCTTCCCTCCTCTCTTCTTCCAGAATATGTAAAAAACCTTATTAGATCTCTATATTTTACTGTGTGTGGATGGCAAATTCAATATATGAAGTAGTTATTATCATATAATAGTCATCCCCAGCCTGGAGGGAGGCTTACTCTGGGTTGCTTTAGTGCTTTACCATGTGTTACAGTGGTCCAAGAACAGTCATGTAGAAGTGGAACTTTAAAGTTTTACTTGACTGGTTTTTTTTCTTTTTCTTGTGAATAGTAGCACTTGCTGAGCATCTTCAGATGTGAAACTTTCAAGCTTCTGTTTAATAGAAGGATGAAAAAAAAAGAATATCAATAAAATATTCCTTCCTTTTTTTATCAATTAAGGAACTAGAAAATCCCATCATAAATTATATTCAGCACTCTTCCCCTTCCTTGTTGTTTATGGAAAAGTGGTTCCTGGAAGCTATGCTGTCTATAACCTGTAGCCAAAGGGACTTTGTACATACAGTGGAAAACCATGTGGTGAGAGATCATAAAAGAGTTGTGAAATGCATAACAGGATTAAAAGGAACCCCTAAATGCTCATGTGCAGCCAGATGTTTTAATGTAGTGGAGGATGCAGCAACACAGCTATTGGGTCTAAACCCCTTTGTAATCTTTTTCCTGTGGTTGTGCTTTGCAAAGGAGAAATAAGAATTAGGCTCCTAAGCAATTTCTATGGATCTGTGTGCCTGTACCCAGGTATAAGTGTGCAAGTAGTGTCAAATCAGTGTGCCACTTACAGGATTCAAACTTGCTGCTTCCTTAAACAACTGCAAGAACTGAAGCTAAATTCACCATGTTACATGAATCCTGATTGGGGAAGGAGAGTTTAATAGCACTTCATGGGTAATTGGGAGTTTTTAATATGAAGCCTTCAAAGCTGTTTTGGATTTTGCCATCGAAGGCATGGCCTCTAATTCTACCTGCTTTATGCGTCTAGTGTTGTTCAGTAGTGACTGACAAATATATTTCTGTACTATGTGTTGCTAATATAATGAGAATAAAGCAAAAACATATCTATGAGATCTTAGTCTTCCACTGCATCTTTTGTGTGCTATAAATAGAGCTTATACAGATCCTTGTAACTCCAAACTCTGATGTGGTAGTTACTATACAAGTATAATAGGTTTCTGTTCCATAAGTGGATTTTTGGAACAAACAAATACTACTGCACATTGAATACTGTATGGCTGACATCCATTTATCTCTGCAGTACGATGCTGTATCCGAGTCTGTTTGGAGATATGTAAAGATGGATTGATCTAATGGCAAATTTGTGGGAAATCTAATTAAAGCAGGTGAACTTTACTTACCCAAGTTGGAACTTAGACAAAAGTTAACATTCTCACTTGTGCTAATGTGCTATGAGATCTTTGACAATTGTGAGCAGTTAGCGCATCTGTTGAGTCACAGTCCTCTTGCAGTGATTCAAAGGCATATCAAATTTTTTTGCAATTAAAAGTTCTATAATATGTTAATGTAGTAGTTGAAGTTCATTAGTCTTCAGTCAAAGGTTTTGGTTTTGTGTGTCAATGTTTTTGTCAAGAAGAATTTTCTTGAACATTTTTGTCAGTGATACCTCATGTAGCTTGAGCACTAATTTGCAAGCATCAAGGTGAAATTACTGTTTATTAAATCTTGTAGATGATTTAGGTAATAGCCTTCTGTCTTTGTCAGGAAACCTCATTTCAGGTTTATTCTTAATAGTGTGTACAGTATGGAGGTGCCAAAACTGTCCTTAAAGGAGAAGTGAGAATCTTTAATTGGCTACCTGCCTTTCTTGGAAGGGGGTGAGAGACCTTCAGACCGGAACTTCTCTGTGTGTAAATGACTCCCAAGGGCTGCCAAGAGCGTGTGTGGCAGGAAAGTTAAGGGAGAGGATCTTTTATTCTGTCACAGCTAAAAATGGTAGATATCCCTGTATGGTTTTACTGTTAACTTTTGATGGAGTGTGTTTTGCCATGACTTTCTATCATTGGTAACACACTGTGTAACACCAGAAAGGTGTCCTACTGATTTAGTGGTCATAAGAGGTTATACTCTCAAAGCTAATGGTTCAAATAACATCTACTTTAATGTTGATTTGTTTGTTTTATTGGGAATATATGCATTCTTTTAAAATAACAGGTTTTAAATTTTAACAGGTGCAGATTTTCTTCTATCCACTGTTTGGTGCAGTACTCACCAAATTATTTTCATCTTTTAAGAAATAATCTACACAGAATGTCAACCTTTTCCGTATTTATCTAGCTTTACTCTTACTAGAAATATTTTTTGTGAAATAATAGACTACAAATAGAAATCCCAGATGTACTCTGCATCTATAAATTGCTCATTGTGATGAAAATACATTTTTTCTATAAAAATGATGGATTGGTAGAACATAATGACTTGCTGCTGTTATAGTTAAATTTTCCTTGAAATTATTGAATTTCATACTGTTTAAAGCAGCGACAGCTTCCATAAGGCTAGACTGACAAGAAAAGTGCACATCTACAACTGAAATAGGGCAGTTATAAAGAGTTCTGATGTTACATAGCTTTGGTATTTGCCTCTTCTTTTTTACTCTGAAATGGAGTGGAAAATGCCAAATGCTCTCTTTTTCTGGAGTATTACAGATAGACATGACTAACATGCTTGAATTAACAGTCGTTGTGTTTAACTCTTTGTATATACATGTAAAAAGTAACTGAAGTGCAGATGCTATTTTGTTTTCTCTACAATGAAGACTTAAATAAGATTGGATATAATTATCATCTGCAGTAACACGTGATGGAACGCATTTATTTTAAACAAGACATGAAAAGATTAATTAGAATTCAGAAGAGACAATTGTAAATTTCACGGACATTGCCTCAATCCTTTTTACAGGTAACCTAGACTTGTTTTCCTATATTAAGAAATTAGATGGTTGCTGAGCTGAACTGTTCCTGTCTCTTCCAGAGCAATTACTTGTTAATGGCCAAAGAGGGATTTCACTGCTAGCCAAATGAGCAGGAAGCATCATCCCATGACAGCTCTGATGTCATACCCAAAATGCATATTGGTAAAAGCTGAAGTTATCACCACACCAGTGGTGTGGTGTGAAAGGGAAGGAATTTGGCCTACTTAGATGTTATGTGATGGTTTAAATAATTTTCATCACAGTCTGTGATTCCCATTCTGCCTTGTGCTTGTGCTTTCCATAATCGTTTGTAGAGAACTCTACACCTACTGCAGCTTCATCACCTTCTGTCAATGTCATTATTATCATAAAAAAATATCATTGAAACTCAGGTTGTCTTGATGCCCTTTCTAAGGGAAAAGCCTGTCTGAAGAGGTCATGGTAGAGTTAATGGACAATGAAGTGATCATTACCTTTTTGAAGTGTCTTAGCATGGTGACAATTAGTATATGCTCTTGGAGCACTCTTATACCACTGTGAATTTGCCTCAAATGGTGAGAAGTATAATACTGGTGCATGTTACATGTCAAAGAGCAAAGCAAGATGTATGCATAGGGAAGAGGAAAGGTGACTGTCAAGCTTAAGCCTTCTGTGAGTGTGAGACTTTATTTCAGAACCTGAAAGCTGTGATTCATTTTGGGTAAAGGGTTTGTAGGCTGATGGAGCACATACTTTAAGGGTGGTTTTTGCGTTGTAGTCTGACTTTAAAGCAACCTTTTCAGTAGTAGAGGCGAAAGCTTCATTTGCATGAACTACTCAATACAATGCAGGAATGCGCTGCCTTGGAGTAACTTCTGAGGTCTGTTACTGTATATAGCTTGGAGGGTGACCTGGTAAAATTAACTTCAGATTTCTGGCATGTTTCACTCCAAAATGCAAGATTTGGTCATTTCTAAACAGAGAGTTAAGGCTTCAGTCAGAACTCCCAGTTCACTTGTGAAGGATGCAAATATCTGTGAAACAAATTCTGAAACCTCAATGTACGTAACTTGGTTATCACGGAAATCTGGTAGTAAGCACTGCAGTTAACTGCAGTTCTTTCCAGTAACCTTATTTTTGTCATGTAATTTATTATCTCCCTTGTCCGTGAAGGGAACAGCTCAGTGTAGTAGGCCTATATAAAGGTGGGAAGCAGGAGCATGGATATCTCACTCTTTCATCTAATGTTTGCACCAGTAAATTTGGGGAATTGTATTAGTTAATTGCTTGAAGGAGTACAGAAATGCAATGAAAAGGATTTAGCTTTTCTCTTAGAACCCTGTAAGACTGCAAATTTATGGTGATGGTGAGGATTTCATGTCAGTGACATGCTACCTCAACAGAAATTACTTTCTCTGAATAGCTTATGTCATTTATGTAGTAACACCTGCAGAACAGGTTTCACTTAAGATTCTGTGAATGCTGATTTAATATGTGTATAAAAAAATTGTTTGTTTTTGTTTGGTTTTTTTACTTTCTGGTTTGGAATGAGCAATACCCTTTTCTGACCAGAATATTTCCTTGCAATCTAATCAATTAAGAATTGCCCAAAAGGCTTGAAGCCCTGCTGTCATTTTGATGGTTAAAGTAAGCAAGCTGGATGCCCAAAGCACCTGTAGTATAGTCAGCTGACATTAAGAGTAAGCGAAATAATAAGGAAGGCAATATGGATTAATGTCGGTGAAATTACAGAAAATGCCCTCTGAAATAATCTGGGTTTATGTCTTGACCCTTGAACTGGGACAAATATTATGAAAGTATGTGAGGTATTTTCATCTCATGCCACATAACATTCTGGGGAGGAAATGTATTTACTCCTATGCAATAACATTCAGTACACCTAAGAAGCGAGTAGGTGTTACAGTTCAGAACAGCTACTGAAAGCAATCTTAATTAAAGAAGGAATAATTACAGAGAATTTTGAAGACTGGTGCCATGTTCAGTGTCATTCAATGTGTATAGCAATGATCTGAAAATAAAGAAAAGGTGGAAGAGAGATGGGGTTAACAAAGAGGTGCAAATTAATAATGAGGCATAAATAACTCTGGAGAGTCAGACAGGTTGTGTGTTTTAGATTAGTGTAAGAAAATGGACCCAGTTAAAAGATTTCATGTTTTACTAAGCCTCGTTTGGGGTTAGAGATATAGAACCTCACAGCACAGAATAAACAATCTGTTGAATGGAAGAAGGCCCTGGGCTTTGTGGCTGACCATCTTGATTTAAGTATCACTCAAATTTTGCTACTATCCTTGAATGTCAAATCAAATATGAGTACAAACACAGAGGTAACTTTTGTGACACTGATTAAATTGATAATGAAACCAATGAAAGTTTTAGTGTCTGTAGTTCAAAACTGAATGGTAAACTTGAGCAAAGTGAAAAAAGCTTCCTTCTGGAACTTTTGGGTAGAGAAAATATTTCTAATAAAGACAGATTTAAGCTGTTACCCATCTATTTAATATGATTATATTGCTGTGCATGTAATTTATCCCATACATGAAATATCACAAGTGATTTTTCTGATATATCCTGACAAGGAAAGCTCTCCATATTGAATTTTGGAAGAGGAGCATTTACAATGGACAGTAGCAGGAAAGAAAGTGAATCAAATCAGTGTTTGAACTTTTTCCATGTGTGAGAGAGTAATCTTTGGAACCTATTGTCAGTCGCAATAGGTTGCTTTTCAGGTTTTTGATGTCTTTGAGGTATTGGCACCTTGAGGAATGTAGTCTTGAGGAATGTTACTTACTGGATCTAGTGAGGGAAAAGTAGCTGGGTCAAAGTGCAGTGGTTTGTAATACACAGGAAATCAGATTATATAATAAAATTGAATTCTTGCCTCAAATGCCCTGAATTTGTGCAGCTCTGAGGTCAAACCCTTTTAGCTTAGGAAAAAAATAGGAAATAATGTGCAAATGTGTCTTCACGAAATCTGTCCCAGTGTTTCTGATGCATTTCCTTTATTGTTAATGTTTACATGTTTGAAGTAGCGCCACATTGTTGACATGTGTGTTTTGATGGAGTGGTGGTGGCAGTAAATTTGAGACACATAGAAATTGAGGAGGATTTGCTAAGTCTGTTCTAGACATGCTCCTGCATGGGAGCTTCTTGACCATTTGGTCTATGAAAAAGCATTCTTAAGGGCCTAGGAGAATCAGAAAGCATGTCTCTCTTGTGCTGAGCATTGCTTTACACTTAAAAGGTCGTTTTGTTACAAAGTTATGTTATGTTACAATATTACAAGTTTGCCCTTTAGATGGTTTTGCAATTAGACTTAATTACTACGCTTAGTGGTGTATTTTTCTCCTTTACATATATTCTAATGGTATTAAATTAGTAATTGGATGGATGAACTAGGCAAAGGCAGGTGTATGTGCCTTTGGAGTGTTGCAAAAAAGTAAGTGGATAAAAGGAACAATGGAACGTTTTTTAGTGTTGTGCTTATTTGGCTCTGTATTTTCATAGTTGCTGTTGAAGTGGAATATCCTGGAGTGGTTTCAGGGCAACCTGCATATGAACATCTATTTCCTTCAGCATATAATTCTTGCTATGGCTTGGTACCTGGCTCTGTATTCCTTTCAGATTTTATTGTATAATCACAGTTCTTCCCTCCCCCTCTGCAGTCTTGCACAAATAATTGAAGCAAACATGATAGGGTTTTGGTAGACCATCTGTTATGTTTCGTATCACATCCCCAACAAAGACAGAGTGGTTTCATGATAAACAAGTAGGCAGATTAAAAACTTAATGTTCCTAAACCTTGGAAAAACTAGCTTTTTTCCTTCCTTTCCATTCCAACCAATGTTGGCTGGATAACATAATCCCTTTAGCATTTCAGTATTGGGGACAACTGTGTCAGGAGTTCTGAGTAAATAAAATAGGTGGTGATCAAAAAGCCTTGACCTTGTGATATTAGATGCTCACAGTTCAAGTCTTAGTGGTTGAATGTTTTCTGGGTAAGATAAATGTTGTTTGAAGTGGAGCAGGAAAGTTTTCACAGTGAACCAATGCTCTTCGGCGGCCAGCTTTGTTTTTAGAAACTTGATCAGTTAAATGCAAGAGTTGGTGTACTTCCCTATTGCTATCAGGAAAAAATACTGTTATCAATACGAATGATACTCTAGGGGATTTCATATTTCAATCTTTCATTATTGTTAAAGAAAGCTTTAGCCCAGCAATGTAAATTAACACTGTTAAATCTTTATGTAGTAGTAGTAAGACAAAAATGTTTGTATTTGTGAAAAATAGAAGTTCACATATGTTGAAATTGCAGTGATAGGGTTCTGAGTCCACTTCAGAAAGTTGAATTTACCTTCTTTCTTCTCAGAATCATTACAGTACATAGAAGGCAGTTGACCTGAAGCTTGATGATTGTTTGTGGTAAGGAAATCTTATGTGGCGTTTCCACGCAGCTCTTAGCTAAGCTGGTAGTCCACATGTTCCCCTACTTACACTGACAAGCAGGCACGCAGCAGATTGTGCAGCTGAGCTGTGGGCTGCTTTATCTTACCAGGGAGGTAGAAGATAGGCTTGAAATTAAAAGTCATCTCTGTATTCTTCATCCTGAGTTTCCATTTGTGCTTAAGGAAGAACTTCATTCTACAGTGTGTAAAGGAATATGACATTCTCCATAAGTCACTAGCACAGCCTAAGGGGTGACAAATGGGAAAATCCCCACAGGCTTTCACTCCAAATCTTCCAGTTCCCACTTCTGATCACTCTGCCTATTCCGAAACATCTTTCGTGTATTAGGAGAAGTGGATATCTGGAGCTTGAGAAAATTACTGAATGGGTTCTGTATTATGTAAAACATGTTTGGATATTATGGCATAAACCACCAATTTGTCAGCCAGCCACAGGTTAGTGAAGCTTAAAAGCTTTTGTTGGTTAATTAAAGATCAAGATCTCATTTTTTCTACATTTACTATATCCTCTGTAAAAAGAATAGGTCTTACTTTGGAATGTTACTGTAATTTAGGTATTGGATGAGAGAACTTTCAAGTGTGACCTGCTGAGCATAGTATCTGCTTTCATTTTACATTCATGTTTGTGACAATGCAGCATATATTCTCCTCCTCATAAAATGAGTTCTATTCCTGAGGTCAGCTCTACTTGTTTTTCTGTTCATATATGCTGTTTTCTGTGTAATTGACATGGATATTTCTCAAAGGTATCTGGAAGATGTTCATCAGTGAGGCATATGTGGGATTTCATACTTGGAGTGCATGTGAAAATTGATCTTCTCTCTCATTTTTCCCCTAGAAGTGCAACCCTGCCAGGCATTCCCTTTGGTAATAACAATCAGTTGTAGATGAGCTATTCTGTTGGTTTGAATAGGTTTTGAAACACAGTATGAGCCCTTGTTTTGCTGCTCCAGGTTTAGGAGTCCTTGGTACTTGGTCACTTCATAACTTTTGATATGATCCTTTGTTGCATTTTTGTCACTTTACATCTCCGTCAGTGCAAAACAGTTCTTAAACTGGTCTTTCCAGCCACCCAAACCAGAATGACTCCTGACAAACTGCAAATGTAGAACAAAGGTTTTATAGGGTTGAAGCTTCTGGCCACTTTAAAGTCTTCACAGAGCCTTTTATTGCCTTTGCTGAATACTGCTGTATTACACGTTTTGCTGTAATTTATAATACATTGGCCTGGGACATGAATGTTCCCAGGTTAGGGAGAGTTATCACTGAAGCAACATCTTTTTTTACTGACACTTGGCATTGCTAAGTAACATACAAGTTAGAGTCTATGGCATTTAACCACTATAGAAAATGGGTGCCTTAAGACCCACTGTGTTTCTTTCCAATACTTCTGCAGAACTGATGTCTGTCACCTGAAATATGTTCTGGTTTAATTTTTTTTTTTCCTCCTCAAAACAATGTTATATCCAAGTTGTGCCCTAGGCTTGGCAATCTAATATGCTTCTCTTGTTTCTTCAGGGAATAGGTCAAGCCAACACCTGCAGGAAAGTCTCTAGATTTGTCAGAAAGTATTCGGCAATCAGCCTCACTTTCCAGTTGATTTCTTGTACTGATTGTATTATTTCAGTTAACACCCATGAATGTACCATTTTACGCTCTTTTTCAGGGTACTTTTTTATTCTCAGAAGCTCCTTTTATTTTCTTGCAAGGCAAGTGAACTAAAATATCTCTGAAACTTCTGAACACTTGCAAAGTTATGCACTCAGTTATTCTAAGAGGACAGAAGAATCTCTTTTGTGTTACTCCATAATAAATCAAAGGACTTTGAAGGAAAGACTTAGATAGTAGCAAACAGAAAATCACCTGCTTACTGACATAAAACTTATACTTTCAAAAATCTAAATCCAATTTATATCTCAATCCATGAAAAGCCATGTTTTTGCCGTTTTGGTTTTGACAAACTCTTCTCTTTTGTAGTACCATGTTTTTTTACAGGAATATTTCTATAATGGAGACCTAGTTCTTTTCTCAGTCTAAGTTAATTAGGATATGACTGAAGTTGTTTGTTGTCTGAAGTGTGCCTGAAATAATCTCTAGGCACATGTACATAAACTAATACATAAAAATGACCTCATTGTTAAATAAAGAGAACTTAACAACCTTCTTTTTACTTCTGCAGCCAGCTCCTCAGGCAAAAGCCTGAATAAGTAGATAAGCCCTGCAGCATGCCCTGAAGGCTTGTAATCGTGGGCTCTGCCAGACTGTTGGGGTTAGGGAATTTGAGAGAACCTTGCCATTGGGCAATAAAACATACGCATTTGCTGTTGCTGAAAGCAGATCAGCTGACCTCAACTTCAGGAATAGGACAGAGACTGACTTTAATGTTTTGGGGGTTTGTAACTCCAAGCAGCACCTTGAAAGTTGATGATTTGCACAGTTGTAATGTGATGCTCCTTATTTATTTATTTTTGCTAAGGGCATGGCTGTCAGTGTTTTTCAAACTTTTTCTACCTTGAGTAACAACGTAGTATTTTGGGAGTAAAACATTAGGCCTGAATATAGGAAGGGGATGGCCACTTACTTTGCAAAATTCACAGATTTGTTTTTTAAAGTTCATTCCTATATGTAGCACTCGTGATTCAGTACCAGGATATTAAAGAAAACAAAGCAAAACCCTTATAGCTACTTCCCCAGGCAGGATAGAGCACAGTGTTACAGCAACAAAAAGAAAAAACCTCTTGATTCCTGTTGTTTTTCCAATTGTTAGCATGCCAGTTTGTTTTTATTTTGGCTTGACATCTTTTTGAGGGAAAAATAGAGCTCAACTCTTGCAAATAACCACAATAGCAGAAAAATAACTTTTTCCATGTTTGCTGTGAGCTTCCTATTGTTTAGGCTTTCGGTTTTAATTAGTTCATCTTAATGTGATTGTTTACACGTATAACAGAAGGGAAGGAAGGAATGTGATATTGAAGACCCCTGCTCCACTGATTAATTATTCAACCAAAACTTTTATCGGCGTAAGAAAAAATACAGCAATATTATGAAACATGCTGAATAAGAAAATGAAAAGTTACTAATCAGTCACTAGTATAAATGAGCTTTTTTTAAACTGAGGGGCCAACTAGGCCCTCTAACAGGAGGTCAGCTAGGCCAAGTAGTTTTCCACAAAATGGAAAGAAAGCAAGAAAAGTCAGTGAAAACCAGTCCTTGATTATTGGGACCTGACCTGCTGGATATGTATGTAAAGTGGTAACCAGTCTCTTGTGCCTTTGGGGCTAATGCTAAGTCATCTGTTGATTGCCAGGGAAAGTTTATTGACTGAACATAATTCCATCAATTTATTCCAGTTATTCTAAAGGTTAACACAATTTAGTGTCCTTCAAATATGCATACAAATACTTGTTGCAATGCAATTTGGTTGGGATAAAACCAAAAATGAATAATAGTGAGATCTTCATAAAGAATTTAAATGAAAGTGTTTTGTGTTCAGCTGCTCCAAATGACAGGAATCTTACTGGTTTCACTTGTTTAGGAAAAGTTCTGTGTTGAGGCTTTTTTTTTGTGTGTGTGTGTGTGTCTTTTTAGCTGGTTTTATGCACAGCATCTTAACTGGGAATTTATTCAGGGCCAAATGCATATTACATGAATTTAGAAAATAGAGACCTTCAAAGATTTCTTGGAAGTGCTCATCATGTTGGAGTGTATGGTCTTTGGATTAGGTGTTTGAAACCAAATAGTAACTTTTTCCATCTTATTACTATAGGGGAAAATAAAACCCAACAATAAAAACCAAAACACCCCAAACTATTTAGTAACATTAAGTTTTCATTTTGCACACAGGAGATAGAATAATGCTTTTTGATTACCCAAACCTGGTCGCAGTGGAACAAATACTGGTGAGTTTAGAAAGAGCAGAGCTCCTACAAAGCATTCACAAAAGGCTGGTTTTTTCCGAAGCTGTAAGATGAACTCAAGAGGTGAATATCAAGCTGTCAAAAACATCTTTAAGATCAGCCTCATTTTTAAGTTTAGGGAATGAGTAAATCATTAGTAGTAGACAGAGATAAGCCTTTAGTGTTTCAAAAGTGAACTGTAAGTACACTTCTCAATCAGTGTAAAATCTAATGTGAAGTGATATGTAGTGTTTATTTGGCACGTAGAAATAGAAAGGTACTGTCTTTATTTTTGAGCAAGTTGAAAGCTGGAAAGCAATTTATTCCATTACCTAAGCACATAGTTTGATTTTTGAAGTGATTTCCGCATAGGTCAATACATAGCTATCATTCTGAAACATAACAGGCTTGAGTTGCTTTCTTTAAAACTTAGTTGATTTCTGAAAATGATGTTATATGGTTTGTAATAGGTGTTGAATCCCCATTCTAAAATGGGCAAAAACCTGAAGGTAGAAGCAATAAGGAAATCAGTTATTTTTTTAGAGCCCTGAAATTTGGAAATACTTGTGTGCTATGTTCCTAGACCTCAGCTAATAGTTGAGTGCTTTTTATTAACTCTGTTTACATCAATGTATTAAAAATATATACAATAGGAAAGCTACTGGCCTGTCTCTTCAGACACAATTAGCAGGACCAATCTGGGCAATGAAAAAACATTGCTGAAAGCAGTACTATATGTTCATGGGTTTGATGCTTTCTTTTTCCATCAATAGTAATGTACTTTCTAATAATATTGAGCATAAACCTCACTTTGGAAGTGTGTTAAAGCTTAAGGTGGCAGATAACTTATTTTAAAACATCTTTTGTTTGTTCGTTTTTGGTTTTTTTTGTTTGTTTAAATATGCCACATTAAGGCAGAAAAAGTCACGCTGTGCAAATTATTTCAAGGGTTGGTCATATATTTTTGTGGAAGCTGTGTCCATCCCATATGAGAAAAATGTGCTAGAAACACCAAAAACCTCAGGTCATAGATTCTTGTGCTGCCTGTGTCACCCCACTTGGCTTCTGTGTAATCTGCCACTCAATTCTGAGGATTTTTCTCTCCTGTATCTTGAGCTTTTTTTTCAGCCTTTTTTTTTGTTGTTGTTGAAGAAAATTGAACTTACTTGAGGTGAATTGTTTTTATTACTGTCTTTAATGTCTCTTAGTCTCTCTGCTGAAAGTATCTGCAGTGCCTTTTGTTGAAACATGAGTTGTGCATGCGAATGATATATAGTTTTATTTATGAAATTTTTTTATTCATAAATCAGAGTGGACTTAAAATGCTATTTATAATACTAAGGGAATTTTTCATTTATGTTAAATACTTTCATTTAAAAACATACAGGTTTTTAAATGACCTGAGAAGCTTGGAACAGATTTCATACTGCATTTCTTCTGCGTATACTTCCATGTATAAAAGTTTTCTGTTGTCCTCAAAAATGGATGGCAAGATTCAGTATCATACTATGAAAAATGAGTGGTACAGTGTTTTGTGTATTAATGCCTTTTGTACTTACCTGTCAAATACAAGAAGAATAATGCATTAATATGTGTCTTCTGAAAAAGGTTATATTCTGAACCTGAACACATCCTGATTTGCTTTTATAAATAGTGCTGAATATAGTGAGTAGATCAGGTTCAACACACCAGTATTTTGAAATATAGTCAATATTTATTCTAATATTCTAAACTCGATATTCAGTATTCAGTAATCCAAAGCATAAAATGTTAGCATGGTTTTACCTGGCTGTCTATTTGAAATTTTTATCTTGGTCCTATTTTCTCAGTATCCTATGGAGGATTTTTAAAACACCAAAATCTTTCCTGGGAAGCCTGCTTTCTGTTTTCCTAAGCTAAAACTTTCTGCTTTGTGCTGTGCTTCAGATATACAGGGTTCATGATACTGCAGTTATGGGCACTTCAGTAGAACACTGACATGTGCAAACACGTTTGGGTTTTTTGTTTGTGGGAGCTAGTGGTCATCCGCTGCGGATTGTTCCATTGGATGAACTTGCTTCTGAGGAATTGTGGAGGGTGTGGGCTTGCCATTGCTGTTAATATGCCCCCTTGGATGATTTCTGTGAGTGTTAATTATAAACATCAGGTGACAAGCAACTTTCCAGTTGAAACCCAGTGGAAAGTAATGTGCAGTCCTGTAAAGCTCAAATCCCTAACCCTGGTGAGACAGACTCAACTCTTCAATATAGGAAAATCAGACTAGGCAAAACATTCAGAGTAACACTTCAGGTATGGAGTTACTCTGCTTAAAGGAAAGAAGAGTGAGATTTAACAAGTTTCTTCATCAGCCTTTGGTTCTGTTGATTCTTACAAATTCATGGAACGGAGCATTTTATTAAACATATTCTTCAATTTTATATCTCTTGCCCTGTGCTTTTTGTGGTGTTCTATATGTTCATCCTGTCAGTTGATCACTTTGCTGAATATTGCCTGATCCCAGATTGTGTGTGCCTCTAACAATGATAGTGAAGTATGCAAATGAAGTAATATGTGCAATTCACTTTGTGCTTGCTGTTACGGAAGTACTGTACCAATTTAATCTCGGAAGGCTGTACAGTAATGATTTTGGAGAACGTTTTTTAAGCAGAATTCAATGTGACTCTGAAAATCAAGAGAGAACTCATTAACGCTATTTTGCTCCTACTCTTTCTTCCCACTGCTGCTGTGCCTGAAGCCTCCCCAAAACCCTACAAGCAAACAATGCCCCCTCCAACCTAACCAAACACTAAACCCACCAAACCTCAAGCCCACCACACCCCAAGAACTCTCACCCCTTTTTTGTGGGAAGGCATCTTTAAGGCTTTGGTGTCTCCAAATTTAAATATTAAACAGCCAGAAAGGCAAGAGAATAAACAAACAGTTCAACTGCATTGATAAAATATTTCTGTGAGGAAGTAATTTAGTTTACAGTGTGGAAGAAAAAAGTGACTGAACAGCAATTAGTTTACTGTATTGTTTGTAATAATGTTGTATGATTAACAGGGCATAAATGGGAGATGAGTGAGGGATTTTGCATTAGTACTATGGATTGCTTCAGCTTTCATAAACATGAGAGGATTATCTCTTTATAAACATGCCTGTTGACAAAAGATTAAGTATTCCTGATGTTGCTCTGTATGACATCCAGTTTTTCACATACAGAAATGGAATACTGTATTTCTAAGGGTCAAATTTAGCAGAGGAAGAACAGGAATCTACTTTTTTGGGCAATGACATTTTGGGTCTATGACAAAGGAGGAATATTGCAGATGGTTTTTTTTCTAGGTAGTGGCCTGGCTACTGCTAAGCCTGGGAGAAAGGTGATATGCCTACGTTTATCACACCTGGTTTAAGTTACCAGTTTCCTTGCTATTCAGTAATGTTCAGGTCTAAGTAATATTTTAGACAGACTATTTTTACCTGACAAGCTTACAGTAAAGAAAACAGGCAAGTGGTTTTGTAAGCTCCTAGCTGAAGAGCTGACAGTGATGGGAATAACTAAGTCATTCATGTTGGAGGGACCTTTTGGAGGTTTCTAGCTCACCCTCGTGCTCAAAGTAGGTCAGTTATGAGGATCATCATAGCTGGCTCAACTGGCTTTGTCCAGTTGAGTTTTGAAATCCTCAGTGCCTTATGCCTGCCATCTCTTACTTTCCTGTTATGCACCACAATAAAAAACTTGGCTTTCTCTACTTGATAGCTGCCTAGTACTAGGTCGTACTGGAGGGTTACTATTAGGTCCCTCCCAAAGCCTTCTAATTTTTTTGCCTGGAGTCAAAAAAGCCTAGTTGCCTCAATATATCTTCAGAGGACATGGCTTTTGTTCACTATTTTTGTGGCTCCCGAGCTTACTTGAATTTATTGATATTATTCTGGTACTGGCGAATCCAGAACTGGATGCAGTAAGTGCTTCCCTTGAACACCTGACTATGCTTCAGCTGGTACAGGCCAGGAAGCTCTCAGCCTTCATTTCTTCAAGGGCATGCCATAGATGCGTGTATCGTGCTGTCTACTAGGCCCAAATCCTTTGCAGTAGAACTGTTCTCCCAGCCAGTCTGTCCCTAGCCTGTACTTTTGTTGGGCTTTGTACCTCCCAAGGGAAGGATTTTGGTAGCCCTGGAATCTCATGAGCTGCATTCATTCTTCCAGCTTGTCTAGTTTCCTCTACAGTTACTCTATTTCTTCATGGTCAAGATTAGCATTTATAAAAATTCTCTGTCTCAACTTATGTGTGCAAGTGAAAGAGAAGTAATTGCATCTTCCTGCATCAGGTTACCTGGAAACCACCAGGAGTGGGTGAGGCTGTGAGAACCACCATTGGTCAATAGATGTTAGTAGCAGGTTTGCAGCACTTATCTGCATCAGGTCCTTCCCAACTTACAGCTGATGGGGAGGTTTCATGGTAGAGAGAGGATGATAACAGTGCTCTCTCCCTGATGACTTTCAGTATGTAGAGGCTGGTGGCTTGTCAAGAACAGGTATTTTTTGCGTTCACCTCCAATGCATTTCTTTCCAAGAAGTGGGCTAGCTTCATGGTTAATCTCTGAATACTTGTAGGAGATACTTGTGTTCCTCCCCTACTTTTCTCTTCCTGAGGAAGAAATGTCTGTTGGTAAATGAGATTCATATTGGCTGAAAGCTACACATCTCCCAGATGTAGCAAACATGCTGAATAACCCTGACTACTGAAGGGAAATTTTTCTTTAGGGAATGCCTATACCACATTTTGAGGACAGGAGAAGGTAATGGATATCCTGAAACTGTAAATTAGCAGTCTTGCATAAGGTAAGATAACATGTTTGATATTTATAGTTCTAACAATAATTCAATAGTTATGTCTCTCCTATGCATTTAAACTATGAGATAAGCAAGAGTTCTTCTGTATCAGATGGTCTAAACTGCTTGACATATCACGTTAGAGGAAAAAGTCAATCCATGTACTTGCTTTTAACCTTTGATACTGCAGGTGTCCTTTGGAATGTGCCACTAATGCTGTTGTAACAGTGAGTTAGCTCACTGTGCAGGTTTTGTTTATTTTCCTTATTCTCTTTCATGATTCCTCAAGTGGAAGCTACTACTGTGAGATCTTTCCAGAGCTTTGACAGCAACTGATAGATGATTGCTGTTGGAGGTACTGCAGAGTTCAGTAAGTTGTGCTGCATTTCTGAAATCTCCACAGTTATTGTATGGGATATGACACGCAGGTTGAAGAATTTTAATAATTCTTTTAGGAACTATTTGTAAGGTTTTTAAAGGAATCAGTGATGGTTCTGTCTATTTCCTGGATGGAAGTATTATGACACTGCACAGAAAAATGGTTAACAATTTAAAAAATCATATAATGGATTAATGCCTTTTGTGTGAGATGTGAATATTCATTCAAATTCTAATTTTCTTGGCTCTCCTACATTGTCACTAAAATGTATTTTTCTGATAGTCATACTTCCTTTAAAGCTGAAGAATCTTTTACTGGGCTGTCAAAGCAGCATAATTTTTTGTAGCGTTGAGAGTAACAACATGTTTCTGTCTTCTCTATGTGGAAAGAAGCCACTTTGGAGTGATATGTAAAAGTTTTTTGAGCTTGGGTGTGCTTAGTACAGTTAATATTCTTGATATAGCTCAGGATGGGGATGAAGAATGTGAATATCCACAGTTTAGAGAATATTTTGCCTTCAGTTAACAGCTGAGATGTGCTAGTGATTGTTTTACTATAGTTATTACATAAAAACAAAGTTTGCCAAGTCTTGAGACAGAGATCCAGTATTTCCCATCTCCAGAAGGTGGAGGTAATTGAAGAGAACTTGAGTTGAACACGCTCAGTATGCTTAAATCTCTGTAAAGATGAGAGTCCCAGCTCCAGTTCCATTATACATCAGAGTGTAAGGAAGAATATTGTATCTGGTTAACATTTGAGATGAAACTTTGCATGGGCAGGTAATTTTAAATAGATTTTACAGAGAGATAAGACCTAGTTCTGTTCTGGAGTAAAATGCATGAAGTGGAATGGCCAAGATCTGATGGATTAGGTGGGAAATTAGATTACAACTTTCTGTATTAGATAGATGAGGTGGGGATAAATGTTAATACCTGTTGCATGTGTGCCACTGAAGGTAGGGATGTTTTCCTTTTTCCTTTAGCTGCTCAGATTTTGATACTGTGTAAGTGTATTTGTATGTTGCTGCTTTCATGAGGGGCTAGTTTAAATACTAGATAACCTTGAAGGAGAGCAAGCAATACAGAAGTCAAAGTGGGCAGACCCCTTCCAAAGAGGGATGATAATCTCTGTAGAGAAATGAAATGGTTAATTTCATGAATGATGACTTGAAGGGTTCATTGCATTTCATATGCTGAAGCAGAAAGTTACTGTGTTGTTTTAGTCTGGAGTCATGTTGTAAATAAGGCCAGTTTTTCTTATGCATCCTTAATGTAATTGTTTATTTGTACAGCTCTTGCTTAGAGATGGCAAATCTGTTAAAATGTAAAGGAAATAATGAGAGCTTGTGTTGTAAGGTAAAGCCAAGTGTGGCTATGCACAATTAGTTCAATTCAATAGTTGTCTTGTAAAACTAGTTATTATGAGTCAAAATTGAAGGATTTATTTGCGGCCAGGTGTCTTCTGAGACAGAATTGTAAGAAAAGGTAGGTCTTTCTGTGCTTGTTTACTGTTTATTGAACCTGCCTTCACCACCACTCTTTTAAGAAGCTGCTGCTTTTAACTGCAAGGTTTTTGCCATGTCAAATCCAAGTTGATGGAATATCAAAATCAATATCAATTGTATGCTCCTGAGCAGAAATATTCTTATGACTGCTCCATATTTGAATCAACTGTTTCATGTTTCTGTCTCTTCTAACTAACCCAGGGCTTTTAAATTCTGGCTGTCTGTCTTTCCTGAGTATGGCTACAGATAGGGTTCCTGGAAGTGCTTCCGCATTCATCAGGACAATGTCAAGGGCCAACACTTAATTGCATGTGTCAAATCACTAATTCACATTTGTTACTGATAATGTAACATTTTTATTGGTAACATCACTTTGGAAATTAGGTGTTGGTTTTTGATCTTTATGTATTTGTGGCTCAATGTAATTGAAAGTAGAAACCAAAACAATGAAAACTGTATGTAAATTCTGTTAAATATCTACTTATTGCAGAGGAGTTGGACAAGATGACCTTTGAAGGTCCTTTCCTACCCAGAGTAGTCTAATTTTTCTGAGAGTCTATCGAAGTAAATATTATAATTCTAAACCAATTTTAATGTTTCTAATCAAATAGTTTTGAAAACACTTCTATAAAATGAAGTACAAACAGCGTGTCTGCTGCAAGTTCTTTTGCCTTTCAAATGATACAGCTTGTTATAGCTACAGTCACATTTTAGTGCAGATACAGGTTTGTCATTGCTAGCAATTTATGATACCAGACCCCTTCAGTTTTATAGGTACAGTATGCCTCATCTACCTTTCCTATAATAACTTGTGATGGATCTGTACAGACATTTAAAATAACTTACGCTTTTGATTATAAGAACTGACTACTTTGAGTTTTTTGTTATACATCATAAGCTTTGAAATGAATTGCCAATAGTTACAGTTCTGAGGACAAGTATTTAGTAATTGTCAACTTGTGATATAATATGAAGAGACAATCTCTTATCTGATCAAGTGAGAACACTAGATGGCTTTGGTTTCATATTTTAAAGATCTGTGTTGTTAGCAGTATGTTTTCAGGATAAAGTGTTTCAACATAGTGTATCGAGGACAAATGCATTTCTATTTTGTAAACCTTCTAAATTCCTCAGGTGAAACAATAATTGTCAAGCATGAGTCAGTGAAGAATAATACAGGCATCAGCTGTGTCTGTAATGCAGAAGTATGAGGTATGTCTTCCTGTGCACCTTAGAATCAAATGTGAATGTGCTGTTTCTCCACTCATTCCATTGCTTTTCTGTCCAAGTCAAGTCAGTCACTGTAGCTAAGGGGCTAGGAGCAGCAGGTTCTCTACTCCCAGTGCTTAGGAAGCAGGAACTGTAGATACTTGGCTTGCTCAGCTTTAGGTTAGGCTGCAAGAATACTTTTGTACCTGGTCTTGGTGGGTCCCATCTTGATCAAAGTAAAGCACGAAAGGACAACTAGCTGTCCTGCTTATTAGGAAATGTTTGGGGCTGCAGGGGCACTTGTCTGAATTTCATACTTTCAGGGATATGCAAAAGCATGTTTTGCTTCAGCTTTCAACTGCTGCCTTGGTCCAAAGTGGAGCAGTTCTGAGGTTACTTTAGTTTGACCTAAATCAGAGTATTTCTTCCCACTGCTTCACAAATTTTTGCAAATCTGTAGCCTGGATTAAGTTCCTTGCATCTGTACTGGACAACGGGAAAGGAAGGAGCAGTGTGACAATAGGCTTTTCAACTTCAGTATGTGTCCTGAAAGTCAAATCCATCTGGTTATTGCCTGTGCAAATCCTGTAAGAAAATGAAAGGAAGTTACTTTCTCCCAAGTAAATCTATTCTAATCTTAAGAGACAAGGAAATGCTTTGTGGAAGTGGTATAGAATAGGTGTTGTATGACTAAGTGTAAACAGTCCTTGTTTTTGTCTAGCCTTTTTCTTGTCCATTTTGATACAGGTGTTGCTAGCCCTTTAGGCTCCCAGTTGGCCAGCCACCAACCACCCTGTGCTACTGTTTGAGCTTTGCTACTTATTAGTGATAATCATCATATTTTGTGGTGTTTCCAATGCCATTATGCTTGGGGTGGGATCAGTATCACATCATCCAATTAACTTTGTATGCTAACCTGGAGCATTTGACTTTTTTAATGGGGAAAGAATTTTGGAGAATGATCAGAATGGAGACATCTTTTTCATTTTCTCTGCATTAAGTTCAGTGTCTCACTCATACACAGAGATGCTTGTGTTAGTCTGCACTTTTGATAACAAAGTTGCACCTCTCAAGCAAGTACTGGTTCATGGTGTTGGGTTGTGTGTAGTTCTTTGGATGGAATTTGAACTGCCATGTAGCTTTTTTTTTTTCCACTATACATTGCTTTGTCAGTAAGCAGGTGACTTCAGTGACAGTTTTGTGGATGTGCAATCAGGTCCAAAGAAATGTGGGAAAGCCACAAGAGAAGACTTCTTGTTATCTGTCAAGATTTGTCAAAGTAAAATTAGCAAATGGAGGAAAATACGGAATTGTATACTTAGCCAAAAGAATGAAATTCAAAAAATAGAAACGTATATTGATATGTATATATATATAGATGCAGAAATATGTAGATGCATGTATTTCTGCAAAACACTTCAGGAAGGAAGATGTGAACTGAAACTTACAACTGCTTCATAAAACAATCTGCTTTTTCAATTAAGATTTTTCAAAATTGGTTAGTACCAACTTATCTTTGGACTTGATAACATCCACATGTTGACTTAAGGGATTCAGAATGGCATACGAGATGTTTGTTTAAAATTACACAAACCAGGGTGATAGTCTCCAATTATGCCGATATTCAAATGGGAGGTGCTCCACAGGCATAGTAAGACAAATAGTCCATTTCTTTTTAATATTTAGGAGGGATGGTATTAATGGCAACTTAGGAAGAATGGTGAAGAAGGAAGTGACACTAAGATGCAAAAAAGGATACTACCAAGAGTACTGAGGTGTGCTTGAGCTGAATACAAGGTAATGTCTTATGCCTGACCCATTGAAAAGAGAGGGAAGCAGAATGGAAATCTTAAACCCTTGTAGGTTTGAAAATTAATTAATAATAATGGAATGACCTGATGTGCCTGGATAAAATATTGAAGTTCAGCATATAACTCTAGCTCAGATGGTGTGATGCTTTTGGCTATCCTCTCGAACTGCTGTCATACCTGTAAAGTGTTGAGTGAACACTGCCAACTGTCGGTAAATAAATGGAACGTTATTCGTGCAACATGTGCATTAACATGTCACGTGCCAGGAGATAATATATTAAGCTTATAAAATTACCATACAGGATCCAATAAAACATAGTAGGATGTGTTACCAACTGCATTATTTCTTAATCTACACAAATCTTAGAAATCAGTGTATTATTTGGTGTAATTCCACATGATGCAATTAAAAGTAACAATAGGAAGGAAATATTTCTGTATGCAGGAATCTTCCAGATAGGGCTGGTGGCATGGGACACCTCTGATGCATTTTGGAAATGACAGTGTGCTTTAAACGGAATAACTGCAGGAACAGATGCTTATGCATTAAGTTCTCAGATGCAGATATAGCTGAAATTTACTTTCAGGCTTGGGGAGTTTATTTTCAGGCTTGCAGGGAATCTTTGACAAGTGGTCACCTTGCAGGAAGCAGGATAAATTTACATTTTACTTAAATTAATTCCAGGTGATTTCATTTCACATTCAAAAGAAGAAAGAAAAAGCTGGTTTAATGATCACAGAGGATATCAGGCCAACAGCTCTGAAAGCAGAACCTTTTTATTTATTGAAGGTCTTAGTGTTCTTTATTTGCAGTCTGGAGAAAATCTCATCTTTGGGAAGCAGGTTCTCTCCATTGCTTTTTTCCCCTCCTTATTGGGATGAAAAATGAGTGAATTTAAAAGCTCATCTCATAATGTTTCCCATGCATGTATATGGTGTTTGAGTTGGTTTAGGTTTGAACCATTATTTTTGGACACAGTGGAAACTCAAGTTTTGCATATTGTTCTTTGAGTTGTTCGAGATGAGCGTGATGGAGTTCACAGTGATTTCGTAATAGTAATGTAGCATTGCTGGTAGCTTAAGAAAGAGGTTAGATATTCTCACAGTGAGTGAGATCTGCTTAAGGTCTAAATATTTTGCTTACTATAAAGTGTTTGGAAACAAGAAACTGCAGGGATTGCAGGGATACTTAGGATGGCAATAAACCAATATTAAGTATCCTGAATTATCAGCATATGAAGATAATGCAGTCAGTTGAATGAACTTTTAATTGAAGTGGGGCTGCGAGTAAATTAAATTTTTCTAAAGGCATTCATAGCAATCCTGCAGTGATAAATCCTATTACAGCAAGAGCACAATGCTTTGCTCTAAAATCCTTTTAGGTACCGGTTAGAGGGATTACAAAATAGTTGCTGGAAGTGTTAGGTTAGTGACTTGTATCTTTGACTCTCCTAAAAGAGACTATGGATTGCTTCAAGCAGGTTGCCTCAGCATCTGTTTTCCCTACTTATTCTTTTGGAACATTCTACATTTGTACTGTATGTATGGTTGCCTGCATCTGCATGAAGTATGGTAATCCCCACCCAGATCCGATCTTCCCCAGGGAGAACTGTTAGGTCAAAGCAGTGCCCTGAATTACCGTTTGACACTGGAAAATTAAACAAAGGTGACAAAACTTAAATTCCTGCATGTTTTGGAATGAAGTATTTGAGAAAATGGTCTTGCCAAAATTTTGGTGTAGGCAAAACCGTTTTTTCTTTGCTTTGGAATGTGCTCAGCGTGGATTTTCTGCTAGACCAATTAATAAAACATACACCCTCGTTCTGTTGCCGATATGGAGCTGTATGCTTGTGTTCTCGTCTGTCTTGTTACCTCTGGTGTTGTCCAACCTTATAGCAATTATTTGCCAAGAAGGGAGAGATTTCAACTACATGTACACTTGTAGCCTAGTGTTTTCTTTAGGCTGATATACTGCCCTCAGGAAAAGGAACATGAAATAACAGGGAAACTCTCAAGCAAAAGAAATACCTTTCATAAAAGGAAAAAATCCCCAACAACAAACCACAAAAGCAAGAGACTGTGTCTGAAACTAAAGCTGCCAAAGTTTAATTTAAGCTAAACTCTGTGTGCCTTTGTAGCATCTTTACCATTTACAATACCTTTATAATAACAAATATAAAGTACCATTGGGGTAAGGCAGAGTTCATTGATGCAAAGCAAAACCAGCCCAAATTTCTTGTTTGTTTGTTGGGCTTTTTTTCCTCTCCCCAGTGAAATGGTGTGCACTGCCTCAAACTGTTGCTGTCCCCAACTAATATTTTTCGTAAAACACTCTGACAACCTGCAAATCTGAAAGTTAAAAGTCTCATATTAAAACCTTTTGCCTATAGAATTAAATATATTTTCCCATTTCTGAAACATGTTTGTAGATGCTTTAATTAGATCATATTTTTCCCTGAGTATTTCATTTCCTCTAAGGCTTCTGTTCTATGTAGTTAGATGTATATTCTGCAGGCCATTAAAATATGTAGCAGTGAAGACAGATTATGAGCATCTATTCTTAGAATGACTAGACTAAATGCATGCTGTGCCATCTTCTCTTAACCTGAATGATGGTAAGTACTTTTTTATTTTTGGGTTTCCATATATTTAATCACATAGATAAATAACAAGAGTATATATAGCCAGTACATTAATAAAAACTTCATCTATAGACATACAACTAATTCTGCAGCTCCATTTCTGTGTTGCTTTTTTGTAGTCGGCTTTCAGCTCTTTCAGCTTTTATTTCCTACTTTCTTTGAATAAAAATACTTAATTCATTTCAGAACAAACACAAATGAGTTAAACTGCAGTGATGTCCACAGTCTCTTTCCAGCGTTTTAAGTCCACTTAATTGGAGTTACTTGCGAAACTGAAATTTGCTGTGCAATGGTATGATGCCACACACTGCCTCTAAGGCATATCCCAGGCATGTTGTCTGGCTCCTCAGGCTATGTGTGTTCCTGGCAGCTTCTTGGTGTAAGGATGAGATCAGTGTGGTCTAGCTTCCTGTAGGCGTTTTGTTGCCAGCCGAGGCAAGTCTGTGCCTTCAGCTAACCAGTCTGGGGAGTGAGATTATAAGGTTTTCACTGGAGCATGCCTGCAGTACAGCATAGATAGTATCAGGAATATCATAGATCAAAGTCAATAAGTAGTCTTTAAGTATTAATAAACATTGATATTTAAATATTTCTCACTTTGTCAATCCTTTCTAGTGTAGAGTTCTAGTTTTATCCTAGGTTGGAATAATGTTTAGCAAGCATGCAGCTAAGACTCTGTAGTGTGTGTATGCATATGTATATATATAAATACTATATGATGTGCTAAAAAAGGTCTGTTTTGTAAGAGCCCTCTCGCATTTGCTGGATGCCACTTAAAGTTCAGTGCTGTTTTTACTTTATAAGGCCTGCAAAAAGTGTTGGGGTGCCTACTCACAGTTGCATTCTGTGTCTGTAATTAATGTGCAGAACTTTGTTGATTTCCTTTTGTAAGCATTTTTCCTACCTTTAGAGCTCATTCCTGAAAATGGGTATGTGCAACTCTAATCACAGTAAGTCTAGTTCAGTGTTTATGAAAGGAATAAGAATATGGAAAGGAACCATGTGCCCAGATCAAAATGCAGATTCTCCATCAGAAATGCAATTTCTTGAGAAGGAATAGGGACTGTGTCATTTTAGCACAGGTTGCTAGTTTATCTTGTTTAGAAATTCAAGGAGTATGTTATTTCTCTGTTTAGGATGTAGGCAAACTACATTTGTAGAGTTTATAGGATAATTCAGTCAGGCTGTTTTTTTCAGTAATCATTAAAGTTAAGGCACTTCCAGAGTTTAAAATAAACTTAATGTGAGAAGTATTTATGGATATTTGTTAAATTCAAAGGTTGATTTGTCACAGCCCCTTCTAACATTTATTTTCTATTTTAGCTTTTATTTAGTCGAACATCAAGTATGTTGTAGAGGACTCTGTTCCTTTTGTGTGTTGTTTTGGGTTTTCTTTCTTCTAAAGAGCTACTATATAACAACTACCTAGAGTGTTTCTAAGCTGTATTGTAGAATCACATGGATAATCATTTCATTTAAAATATGAAAATAGCTTTAACTGAAATGGGCAGAATAAAGACAGATGTAGAAAAAATATGGAAGTATCTGGCTTTCCAAAAGTTCATTTATGTTATGGCATTCTTGTTCTCACAAGGGGGGAGGCAAAACATAATGTAATATCAAAACTGGTTATAGCTCAAAGTCTATGAGTTGAAAATATCACCGGGGTGGAGAACATCTGACAATGAATCTTCTTATCTGGAGTTTGTGTCTATTTTTAAAACATATATCCAGAGTAGGTTTGAGTTTGTTTGCTGTGTCTTTATAATGATTTCATATGTGCAGCAATATCACTGAAGTCATAATGTGCTCTGTCCTCAGGCTTAACATTAAGTGAGCAAGATAGCTACTTCCATGAATTAAAACAGTATAAGGTTTATGTTTAGTATTACATGAAAAACAATTATAAAAAAAATTAACTGAAAATAACTTCCTAGCTAATTCTTAAAATTTAGTTTCAAAAATTATTGCCTAAGAAATGGAGTAGATTATCCTGAGATAAATCTGTTGTGGTCATGAATATTCTCCCTGAAAAAAAGCTGAAATTCATTTTGAACCGAGACAAACAAAATTCTGGATATTTTACTCTACATGCCATAATGTCCTTGTGCTAGAGCATATAGGTCATCATTCACCAAAGCAACAGAGACTGTATTTGGCTTTATCCACTGTGATAGCCTAATATAGCATGTGGGCAGCTAATGGGTCTGCTTATGCTGAAAGGCTGAGAAATAGAATTATCTGTGAATTGTATAGGAGGTGATGAGCTCACAGAATTTAATCAGAATTGTTAAAACAGTTGTGGTGACCAGAATAGATAGCTGGCTTAAATGGCTGAAAAAAAACCCCCACAAAACCCACCAAAACAAAAAAGGGCAAAAGAAGGTTTCCAGTGTTTAGTTCATTTCAGAATGGAAAACAAGTCAAATGGGAGACCCATGGTAGAAAACTAAAAGGGAGAAAACAGATGAAATGGGAGTATCTTGGAAATCTCTATGAGATCCAGTATTTACTTATGCCTTTGAAAGGGAGGAAGCAGAAGTTAGGATCAAGTCCAGAAGATTAATGTTGATTTATTTTTTGCTAGATAAGACTCTGAGATATTTAAGAAATACCTTTGTGAGAAAGGATGTTCAGTATTCATAAATGCAAGGTCAAGCAATGGAGGGGAACATTTACATTGTATGGCTTAAATGATGTATCCTTAGGAAGCCTACCTGGAGGTCTTGGTAGACAGCTCAGTGGAAGCCTCTGCTCAGGGTGCAGTGATTTGCAAGTTTAGAAAGGTATACAGGGTAGTGACAGTTTCATAATGTCTGTTACATAAAACCATCTGGAAAAATAGCTAATACTAATTGCCTTACCTAAATATATATTGAAGAATTTGAAATATTTCCAAGGATGAGAATAGGAGACATTACCTTTACTGTAAGATGTTCATTGCAGTAACAGGAGTTTAAAAAAATGGTGAATGGCATGAAAAAGACTGGGTGTTTTTCTTTTCCCATTATGCAAGAAAAAGGAGGTGGATAGCCATTGCATTTTAAATGTAATAAACACCAAACCAACATGAAGAAACGCTTTCAGGCAAGATCTTTTATCTGAAGGGAAGAAACAGTGTTGTTGAAGTCATAAAACTACAAAAAAATGTCCTACTGGGTCAGTGCTGGTCATCTGACTCAGCATCACGCGGCAATAGGATGCTGTTAAGGGAGAGCATGTGTCAAATGACCTGTTTTTGGTGTTGGTATCCTCTTAGTTTACACATCCAAAATTGGGTTGTTAGGTATGTAGGGATCTGTTATCCCTGAATAATTAATTTTTAATATGCCAACACTGTGTACCTCCTAATCTGCATCTCATTCCAGAAGGGCACTACCTGCTGTGTAAAGGTTGGCTTTTTTGCTTTAACCAACCTCAGTGCACCAGGGCTCAATATCCTAGCAAAATGATGTTGCTTTCTAGGGCTCTGAAAACTCCTTCCCAGCAATGCCAAACTCTTACTTTTGCAGTATTGTCAGTGTCAGCTCCAAGTTCTTTGTTATCAGCTGGAACTGTCAGCTCCAGCATTAGGTTATGGTGCCTGGGGCACTACAACACATTTATTCCCACTGAAGCTTGTTTGTTACTCTTTTGCCTGCTTTCTCAACTCTGGGGAGGTCCTTCTGGAGCAGTTAGATGCAGTATTTGTTTTGGAAAGGCATGGACTCCTCTGCACCTTTTCTTTCTCATAGGTTGTGTTGGCTGAGACTGGTATTGGGGTGGGGAGGGCTATTGACTAGCCATCTCCCTGTACAGCAATGGTTAAGCCCTAGTATTTGCTTTTGATTATTAGATTAGTTTTCAGTCCAGAAATGGATGTTTGCTCCAATCTAGTGGAACTTTTTTTTAATAACTTTAAAGGTCTTTTGGAATTATGGCTGTGCTATGTTCATGGAATCCCCTTTGTTCACATGTTGTTAGACACTGTTCTATAGTGTTAGATTTAGGACTATCAGGATTTTCCCGACAGAAACCATCCTGGTTCTTTCACAACAAACTGTATTTATTCGCCTGCTCAGTTATCTTATTTATTATAGATGTTATAAGAGGAAATTTTAACTTGACAGTCTGAATCCCTTCTAGATGTTTTTTTGAAAGGGAATTTCTTAGGAAAAGACTAGTCCTGTAGCATGGTGGCTGTGATGGGAATTTGTGTATATAAGGGAAGAGGCTTAAGATGATTCAGTGTGAGGTGTTACGTTGTGAAAGCAGTAGATCCTAAGTATTTTGGAAAGGGCAGTGAGCTGTGTATGTCCTGTTGGTGTGTGTTTTATTTCTGTTTGGTGGTGGTGGTGGTTCTGTTTTCAGTGATAGTGAATTCCAAGAGGCTTCAAGTGTTGGTTCACTGGACTTGATGGCCCCTTGTTCTGATTGAAATTTGTTGTTTCATTTTTTCTCCAGACCAGTTGGACTTCCATGTTTCCCACTTCTCCTCCAATGTGAATGTCAGTCCTTTTTGGGATTCCTCGGGGGAAATTTAAGAAGAACTTTGTAATAGAATAAGGAAATTGTCATAATTTAAATTTAACTGTGGACATGTATATTTTATTGCTTTTGAGCTTTTGTCAAGATTTTGTTGCCCCTTTTCACATTTTTTCCATAATTTCAGGAAAGTACAAGGTTTTTCATGTTTCTTCCTTATTAACTGGACATTTCCCCCCTCCCCCCCACAGCACTCCTTAGAGAATGGCTGTTGTTGTGTCTGTACATATGAGGCACAGGAATCTTAGGTGGGATTACGTTCTTTTCTAGTCTATTCACTTTAGAGCTCTCTCCCTTGGGAAGCTTAGCCTCAGGCTTTTGTGATACTGATACAGTACTACCTGACATGAGGGGAATTTTTCCCCTAATATTAATCCAGTTGTAATGGTAGCAGTGCCTGTGTTGGTGTTAGCATTGCCTTGTCCCTTGGAGGTTTTGGAGTTCACTGGCTCTTGTTCTGTGTCCACTGTTGGATTTGCATCTTCTATGCTTAGGAGCATTTGTCTGTGCAAAACTTCTCAAATTGGACCTACTGTACAATTTGGGCAGCCCACAGCCGTTCTTTAGGTGATACAGTTCAACCTGTGAGAATCGCATACATCTTTCATAATCTTTTTCTGTGTCATTCTCTGCTGGAGGAATGTTTTAGTACATTAATTGGTAACTTGCTTGCTCTCATTCTTCCATTACTCACCCCCCTAATTAATGAAATCAGTTAAAATATCTGGGAATTAACCAGACTTGCTCTACAATACCCTTGTATTGGAAGGGGGGGAAATGGAGAATTTTCTGTATTAAAAGACATAAAATACAACAATTTTTTTAAGAAGTAGATTTTTCTTCACTTTTCCAAACAATAATTAATTGTTTTTACAAATATATTTTGCAGAAGACCTTTGTTTAAAATCATATTTCCAAGTATGACAGATACTAACATACTGCTCCTGTTACGGAACCATTCCTATTTATATGACCAGACTTTCTGCAGTGGCCACACTGTTCAAGAGCAGTGTCTCGGAAATATTCAACTAAATTCACTGTCAGTTACATCAGTGTAATTTAGAAACAACTGGAAAAAGAATAAAAATGACTGTACATACTTCAGCTCTCCACTGGTATAAGTGAAATGAAAAATCTGTTCCTTGAAGGCTTTGATACTCAAAATGAGCACTCAATGAATATTGAGGGCATAATTAAATTCTGTGCTGTATCAGTGCTCTGGGTTTCAGTGCTCTCAGGCAAACCATCACCTTCTGGTGTCAGAAATGTACCCAAAAGGAAAAAGGCGTTCTTGGACCATTGAGTCAGTAGCCTTATCCCAAGTCTCTTGATAGAAACACAGACATAAATGTTCTTCTTTCATGGTGCATAGTGGTCTAAAAGGAAAGAAGTATACTTCACTACAAACAAAGACCTTTAAGCAATTTCTCAGGGGTGGTGTGCGGTGTTGAAGTGTTGATTCAGGCTCTACTGGTAAGCCTTCAAAACCCACAAAAACTAGTTACATACTTCCTAAATATTTTTTTTCTCCCAAATTTCTTTATTAGCTTTGAAAAATCTGAGCTTTTCCTCAAACGTAATTTCAGAAAGAATCTTTGGCTCAAATCCCCAGTGAAGTCAATGCAAGTTTTGCTAGTCTATATAGTGAGGAAGACTTGCAGGCTTAAACAGTCTTGACATTTCTGCTAAATTGCTCAGAAACACTAAAATTGAAAAACAAACAGTGCTGAGACTGTGCACCGAATAGTGTTTTTTGGCATAAAACGTGCAATCTTAGGTACTCCATGGGAAATTGTTCTGTGGTCCCCATTCAACTTCACAACTTTTTTTATCAATTTTGTAAGTCCTTGAATTCAGTTTGGTTTTGTTTCATGGCAGATGCAGGAAAGAAAGGTCTACCATCTCTTTGGAACTATTTCTCCTCTCTTAAAAGCTCACAGAGCCATTGATCGTGACATTTGAACACAGAATTATGAGGCAATTATCTCAGTAATAACTTCAGTAAAAATCATGGTGTTTTCCTTTTGATGAATGATACTCACACTGTTGACATAAATGAGTGAAGTAAGAACATCCAAAGCAATGCTAGGTCAAGGATGGTCATTAAATTTTTTACCTTTTTTCATTTCCCAGGAATTCCATAAATCTCAGAAAACCTTTTGGATTTGGAGACCAAATTATTTTGGCTGAAGCAGGGCCTTTGAAATAACTTGGACTATTTATGTGATAGCAGTTTCTGCCTATCTGTTCCTACAGATGAGTTAGAACTGTTTCTCTGGTTCTTTAATTTATGTGAGCATGAAATGTTGAACAATTCAGACTGGGAAAGTATGTTTGATTAAAGTAATGATTTTTGGGTTGAGAGTGTTGTCTACTGGCAGAGCAGCAGATCTAAATTTGCAACTTGCACCTTATTGCTTTGTCATGGATATTCATATTTACACTTGTTCTGTGTGATTTATCTATAACCTACTGTGACTCTGCAGAGTAGGCGCTTGTGTTTCTGTGTCTGCAGAAGTGAAGATAGCGCCTTATGTGAAGTTGCTCAGGCTGGTGAACTCCTGAATTCACTGATGATCAATCCCTTCAATGAACTCAATAAAATCTGTGTTAAGAATTGTATCTTTCTGAATGTTATAAAGAAATTTTCACTAATGGACAAAAGCCATACGGGCAACTGAAAGAAAAGCCTTTTTTGTGAGGACCAGATTGCTTGCTCGTAGGCTTTAAGTTGATTTCCTTGTAAAAATACTGTTGAAGTTACTTTTTTGAAATAGTACTTCTTGGACTAGTTGCCCAGGGCTTTTTCCTGCCAGTACTAATATGTGTCTGTTATCTTAATTGCATCTTTTAATAATTGAAACTATGCAGTTATTGTAATTGCTCAGAAGACCATGTGTACTTCCTATAGATGACCTCTCATGTATTCTCTTGTGAGCACCACTGAAATGTTAAATCTGATGCTACTGTCAACAAGACAGCTTTCAATGCAAAACCAAAATAATGCCTCCTTCCACTGACATGCTCTACACATGCAGTATTGATTGATGAAGTTAAAGCAAATTTGTCCATATACTATAATATCGCTTAACCTGAAGATAGCTCTTGGAGCAAAAGGTCTTTTCTGCTACATTAGGTAATGGAATCTTACTTGTTGTGTTCTACTGAGAACATGAAGTGTAGATAAGAATAATTGCTGTGCAGTGTTTCTAGTGCTGTGTCTCAATGAAAATGTGTGATATCAGTTAAAAACTTCAAGTTTTTAAGTAGTGGTTGAGCTGCAAATGCCCAAGGCTTCCTGCTGCTTTGGTTATGGATTTCTCTCTGTTGTGTACCATGCTTTTTAGTTTTTCCTCATGTTCCTCAAAGGAAAAGGTATGTTAAGTACTAAGCACAGTAATGACTTTTTTCCTGCATTTGACATGACTATGGTAATTCATTCCGTTCAGTTATATCCTGAAACATAAATGCCTTTTTTAAGGTCTGTAGAAAGCAATTATAAAGCTGGTAACTTTGAACTATTGAACTGCATGCCCCACTGCTGTTGGCAATGCTAAAAATGGGAATATTAGATTAAATTTTTTCAAGCAGAAAGTTCTAATAACTCAAGTAATAATATTCATTAACTTCTATTTACACCATTTTAATCTGAATCCACATTGTATATTTCTTTTATTTTTTTCAGGAAGTCATTAAAGCTGTAGCCAAATGCATATTTCACAGGATATGCTAATTCCCATTTGGCATAAATTGTGGTTATCAAAGGTGGCACACTAATGAAAAAGCTTGGTTTTGATTTGAAGGGGTGTGGTGGTAAGTGCTACAGCAAGTTATGCCTTTGGTGGGTTAGCAGTGAAGCAGCAAAAAAGCGAACGCAGGTCTGTTGGTGCTGAGGTGAGCCTATAGAAATGATAGCGTGATGAGTCATCCGAGCCTGCCTCTGCTGCTTGAACTTGTGTATGAAGAAATGATTGGCCTTTCAGTTAGACCTGGATACGTTCTTCCTATTTCCCCAGTCAGTTTGACACTCACATACTAGCCAAGTGGCCAGTGTACAATGAGGAAACTGTGTGTTTATATGATGAGAGGGAAAATCAGTAGGAGAGGGTATTCCAAACAACAGTTTGAGATTTACTTCAGTAAATTTATTTATTTCTCCTAAATTTCTCAAGTGGTTGGGTTCTGTGACCGATCTAGTTTCTGTTCAGTACAAAATACTCGAATCTGTCCTGGAATGAGTTAAAATCTTCCTGACTGCCAAGGAACGGGTAACAGTGCAGGATTTGCAAAAGAGAAAACAAAAGACTTAAATGCTGCTTTCTTGGCATCCTTTAAGAGAAAAAAGTGGGGGAAGAAGAGCAGCACTGCAGATGTGAACAAAGATAAGGGTATCCAGGTTAAACTTGCAGCTTCATTATTAACACAGGATTGTAGAAGCTGATATGTGTATATTGTATAGCTGCATGAAAAGAGTGAGTACCATGATACTGAGATTTGATCTTACTAATTTTCCTTTCTTAATAGATTTGTTAGAAAATATGGCTTTTGCTTTTGCTTGGCTACTCAACACTAGAATTGTCATGGCATAGGTTGTTCACAGTAATGGAGATTCATGTGGGATAAAGTAAATGAAGCTGCTTTTCATCGCCATTATCATCATTAAAAAGGCTTTTCAAAGTCAGATCTTGCTATCAGTGCCACAGATCAGCACACCCCTAAAAAGTGTTCAGAGCAGTGTCCTGGAGAATGTATTAATCCTTTATGGTGCCTGACCAAAGTACTGTTCTATTAACTGCTAATAAAAAAATTAATGTTTGGAGTTGTCGTAAGACTCCTGCTGAATAATGGTATTATGTCATCCAGTGATTTAATTTTTTTCCCCCTACACTCTTTTAGACTTTGTTTCCTTCCTGGCTTTAGTGAATGTGGCTGCTGTGACTACATCTACAGCCATTTCACTTGGTAGCTGCACTTGTTCTGGGTCTGACGAACTTGCAGATTTCTTGCACAGAAGAAATGGCTTGAAGGAGTCCTTCATATTACAGATGATGTCATTTTTATGCATCGGAGGCTGTATTTTTGTGAGGTACAACTGCACTGATAGGAGCAATTCTCTGATTTAGGCAGCACTATTAAAAAGAAATAAAGCATATAGCTTGAGCTTGGCCAGTTTTTTCTACTATATGCCTGATCATCCTGCTTCTGGATTACAATGCTCCTCTTAATGTGAAAGGTTTCAGAGTTGTGCCACTTATTGTCATATTTTTTTAGGTGTTGTGGTAAAAGTTTGCTTGTTTTCATTTTATAGTGTGTAACCCTGTATTTGTCATGTAATCTATCTACAGCTTCTGAGCAACTGCTGCATGGATGGCTTTGTTATCTCCTTGCCCAATTCTAACATTTTGTGGTGTGTTACATTTCTGTGTGTATGAGTGCTTGCTGGTCACTTGTCTAAATAACATCTGCTTGTCAAGGGCTAATGAATACTTTGAGTTTTTCCTGATGCCTGTTCAGTTCTTCCTTTTTAGTGTGGGGTTTTTTTCTGCTTTGAGTTCAGCCCCAGCGAGGCTGCATCCTTCAGTGTGTCATCTCCCTCTGTGGAAGGAGCTTCCTGCCAAGTATGCCCAGGCTACTCACCCATAAATTGTCTCCTCGGGTCCTTGATTTCTTTTATTGACTTTTTCTTCATGAAGAGATGCTTTGCTTCAGGAAGCAATAGGTTTCAAACAGCTCTTTAGCTGGTTTTTGTCCAGTGCATACTGGAAAGTGGGCATCTCTCTGGCTGCAGGCTGCTTACTTATATCTGCAGTGCCAGGGACCAGCTTCTTTATTTCAAACTTGATGCATAGCAGATTTTTTCAAGCTGTTACTAAAGCCATCAATGAATTGTCTGTTTGAACAGTTGCTTTTATTCCTTAACACCATATATTATCATAAACTAGATTGTTAACTGTAACAAATAGATACAGAAGAGAAGAAATCCCAGACCTTGTATTTCAAGTCCCAAACCTCCATAAATAGGTTTGCTGAGGAGGAGGAATCATTTATTTTTATACCTGTTTGAGACAGTGTATCTCACTGTGCTTAGCTATTATATGATAGTCACAAATAATAAAGATAAAAAGATTCTTGTAGCCTGTCTTAAGGGCAGCCTGGATTAAACCTTCAAAGTAGAAGGGTTGTGTGATGGTGTGACTGCAAAAGTGATGCCTGTAAATTGTCATAGAAGGTACATGAGAAATGGATGTGAGACCGTAACAGAAATCCTGTGGAAAGCAAAGGATATAGGGAGGGTACGCTGAGTCAAAAGCCTGAAAGATACAATGAAACAGGCATTTGGTATTGAGCTTGTTTCTCACTGAAAACAACAAGCTAGGAATGAATGTTTGTGCTTCAGGAAGATGCTGCTGCTTTGTAACAGCTATTTGCGGTGGTGAGTCAGTGTGCTTTGTGTTCTTGCACTTTAACTAGCAATGGTTTGTAGAGCTCCACTTCTAATAAATCTGCACCCCTCTGGCATATTCTGCTTTTTTTTCTCCATCCTTTGATACCATGACTTTATCTTAAGAGTGTAAAATTATTTATGGACAGATGCAATTCCTTTTTTCTCTTAAAGACAGGATGTGTAATAGCTTTCTATACAGCTCTTGCTGGAGAAAAACACAGATGAGCAAAACAGGCTCTGCTAAAACCACTCAGTGATTGCTGCTAGGTACTTGTTGTTAAGTCTCCAGGCTTGCTAGCTTTCTTTGAGATAAAAAGGCCCTGCAGTTAAAGAGTTGAGAGATTGAATATTCATCTCATTTGTTTTAGGAAGTTAGATTTGGTTTCTTAAATCCTAATGGGGTAAAGATGGGGAACCAGTGATTAAATGGAAGGAAGATATGACAGTTCAGCTGTACAGTAGTTATTGATAGGTTTAATATATTCTAGAAGTAGCAGTGGTACAGTGGGAGACAATAGCTGAATAGCAGAGGAAACTTTGACCTAGAATCCCTGAGAAGTAACTTCTTTCTTTCTTTCTTTAGATTAAAATATATTGGAGAAAACGCGTGAGATGCCAATGGCTTGGTGTTTAATACTCTGTATGAATAAAGCTGGAATGTATCAGTATCAGAAATGCTGATCTAAGGAAAACAAATGCATTGGCTGTGACTTGATGTCTTACTAAAAATCTCAGAATATAAAAAGGGATTTAAATATGTGAAGTTTTAGGCACACAGGCATTTTCACTAGTTTCTGTAGGACTGCTTGTTTGACGTATCTTTAAAGTTAATAGGTTGTTCTTGTGGAATAGAAGTGTGCAGAAAAATATCTGGGAAAAGATCAGAGAATAGATGGAAAACAAACTATATACCCTGAGCAGGCCTGGAGGAGGGATTGGCACAGGCATCCATTGTCTGTTCCATCTTGAAGGTTTGGTTTCCAGTGCTGTTAGCAGTTGCTTTCTTGGGCAGTGTATTCATTTTCAAACAATGTTAATATCATCTGTAAAAGAAACTCAGAACTTTGAATTCAAGGGGGGAAGATAGAAGAAAACTGACTTAGAAATGAGAGAATAGAAGCTTATGTCCAAACAAGTTCAGATGGTGTTTAGGAGCTGGATGAAGGAGTAAGAACATTCAAATAACATGTTTCTAATAATAAATTCATTTTTGCTAGTTTTATCAAAACGATAAATTGTGGTGTTATGGTTTGTGAATTTGGACTGTAACATGTAATTTAAATGTTAATCAAGTGGAAAATAGCTAAAAATCTGTGTTTGGTCTTTATCATTATGTTGTATTTTCTATAGGCTTCCATTATTTTTAGTTGAAATTTAAACTCCTATGCATAGCTTGGTGTCTGGGGTTTTCAGAGTGGCCTGCTCTTTCTCTCTCATTCTTTTTCATTTGACAGCTTGAGTGTGGTGATACATATGCCTGAGTTTGAACTAGTTTTCATTGGGAAATCATAAAATGAATGGCAAACTGACGAAAGTGCCTATTTTTCTTTGTCCCATTGCTCCTTATAATTAAATCCCTAGATACTCTTGTGTGAGCCACAAATATTTAAGGGATATTTCTTCCACGCATACAGACATCTTCCTCATTGACTGCAGAATTGTAGTTTCACAGCAAGGAAGGACAAAATCAGTTGTCTCAGTGTGGTGGTTTGAGCTCAGTCAGCCATGCAGTCTCTCTCTCTCCCTCCCCTTCCTCCCCCCGGCTCCTGGAGGGATGGGGAGGAGAATGGAAAGAATGTAACTCCCATGGGTTGAGATAAGAGCAGTCCAGTAACTAAGGTATAA
>WYDI02020485.1:0-37660 GCA_009867235.2 Psittacus erithacus | reverse complement strand
TAGGGAGGTGTGTTGTAGGAAATGGGGAAAGCCATGGTGAACTTGGTGCAAAACGGGGGGGGGGGGGTGGTGCGGGAGTTGTGTCGGTGCCTGCTTTGAGTAGATGAGACAGTGACTCTGCTACTTTTTCCAAAACTGCAAAAGCAGCCTGCGAGAAGATCGGAACTTCTCTGACTCACTGCAAATTCCTTTCAAGAGTATTTTTGTGTTTCTGTTGGAAGTGACTGGGATTGCCATGGGCATTTACTAAATGGATTATTGCTAATGCTGATAAATGCTCTTCCCTTTGTATTTCTACTAAACTTATGCTGGATTCTCTTGTGTTGTTTTAGGGACATGTCTGTTTGTATTTCTTCACTTAATACTGTCTTCTCCTGCCTTACAGACTGCACTGTTTCCTCCTTTTGTTTTTCTGTAAGTAAATTTTTTTTGGTCTTAACAATACTTTGCTAATAAGAGGCTCAACACAAATATTTATAACACTGAACAATGTGTGGAGCTTCTGGGATAGACAGTTCTGTCTTCTGTGCAGAAGCATGTGATAAAGGAGAAAGAAAATCTCCAAACCCAATAGTTTAAGCTAATTCTTATTTTTGGTTTGCTGTGTCATAGCCATAGTAAGAGAACAGTGATCAAAAGTTGGAGATAAGAAAGTAGGAAATTTGTCCCCAAGACCATGAAATGAAGCTACACCTGTAATTCAACAGAGTCAAATAAGATAAATAAAGCAGTTTTTTAAAAGACTCTGGAAACCACTGAATTAAGTATTAAACAATGATATTTAATGTGACCATTGTAGGTGGGACTGAGATTTTCTTTTCTCTAACACATTCTTGTAGATCTTCAAATTAATCTGCCTACTGTTAGGTTGCATGGTGTTCTTGGAGAACTCAAACCATTAGAAGTGGCTTTTTTCTTTCTCTCATGATTGCTGAACAGTGAGGTGGTCAGTAGCATAGGATGCTGTGAGGAGTGACTCTCTTGGTGTGGCAGAAGGGTAGAGTGACCTTTACGTCTTTGACCCTGGGCTGCCACAGTGTATGAGGTGGCCTGTACCCAGTCTGTGAAAGCTACAGTAGCAGCAGTGCGGATCTGGCAAAAGCAGGTACATGAAGTCCTCCATGCCCTTTCCCTATGCGAGCTTCAACATTAGCAGCCCACACTCAGAAGTGCTTACTGAGGTGTGGGAGCCTTTGCCCTCACCTTCACCCAGTACTGCTGAGGCCTGGGTAGTAAACTTGCTATATAGTGATCTACTTGCTCTTTGTCAAGAGTCAGTGAATAGCTACATGCCTTCACCTCATTCTGCTGTTTGCTTCCTATGTTTGTTTTGAGTTTCACATACATTTTTATCACACGTGAAATGTTTCATGCTGAAATGTGTGTGCCAAAGGCATTTATAAGAAATGTCTGCTCCTTCCCGCTTCAGGAAAGTGGTAAAGTACTCAGGTAAGCACAAGATATGATAATCTTTGATATAAGAGAGGGACTTTTGTACCTTCACAGAAGCAAAGTAATGCTTATATTAATTAAGAGGAATGATTTGACCTGTCTTCTGGATAAAAAGGAAATTAATTTGAGGATAAAGATTAAATCTGTGTGGATCCCCAGAAGGACTTCAGCCAGGGCATTGGTTAATACCTTGAGAAGAGGTTCTCTTGTTCTTTAATATGTGCAAACAGATGTGTAGGCATGCAGGTAGGTGAAATATTGGTGCCAGGAAAACCTGTGGGAAGTCTGTTTAAATAAAAAAGATAATTGTTTTGTTTTTTCTTAAGACCTTTTTTCCCCACATATCATTCTACAAACTTTTGACAACATGTTTTTAATTTTTAAATGTTTTGGAAAAACAGTGTTTGCATTCGATCTTACCTTGAAATAACTCTTAAGCCAGAATTACTGGAAAATGTGGTCTTTCAGACCCCAGAAAGTTACCAGTATGAACTAAGAGTGGTACATCCAGGGTTCTCCAGGGTAGCCGAAGAGGGGCAGTGGAGTACCCAGCATAAATGTCAGCCTTGCCACCCTGCTGTTGTTGATGAGGGAGTCAGGAGATGCTCCCCTATACAGGCACCATGAAGACTCTGCAGCAAGATCCTGAGAGTACTTGAAACCTCAGAGCTCCCAGATCTTCTCAAGTACTCCCATATCTTCCACCAGGCTAGGTGGATACAAGAAATTAAAAATCAATGTTGCATGCAGTATGTATAATTACAGCATTTTCCTCCACTAGGAGTCTCAGGGGAAGTACCTCTCCTTAATGAATCAAAATGTCAGGAAGACCACTGCTGTCCTCTGGTACAGGGCAGTCAACAGGAAGAGGAGCTGCAGTGATGAGTTTCTGTCACCTCATCCAGAAGCATTCCCAAGGGAATTCTCCAACTAGTCTCCATTCTCTTGAAATAAGAAACTGATTTCTTATACATAGCAAGGCATGGGGCTTTCTGAGTTTGAGTTCAGGAAAATCTTTTGGAGAAATACAAAGTCTTGATATAAACCCGGTGGAGAATACCCTATTCCTATGCACTGCCTCACTGTTAGAAATGCATGCTTTACTTCTAGTCTAACTACATCTATGGTCAGCTGACAGGCCATGGATCTGGCTTCTGTACTTCAGTTTTCCGGATTGCAAATCACCCCTTTATCATGTTTAGACATATGACAGTTCTGGGAGATCGCTTACTTGACAGCTGTTTTCTTATGGCCTAAATCAGGTTTCTTCTTATAACCTCTCCATTTGTGGTAGCTTTGAACCTTAGGCACTGGCACTGCACAGTAGCAGTGGCTCTGTTAAGATACCATAGCTTCATTATTCTCACTGAAGATTTTCCTATTTATAGGTACAGGGGCGTGTTTTTTATTTTTTGGCAAGATTGTGGCTTTGAATACTCGCATGCAGCTGCTTTTCCACTTCCTCTTTTTGGAGTCTGTACTTCCTAGGATAGTGACTGCATCATTCCTACAGACGCTGAGACACCAAGTAACCTGTGCTCAGCTTAACTTCAAAGTGACTTTCCTCTGATTCTGCAGTATCTTCCCACTTGTGGTTCTGCATATGTTTGGGTGTTTGTGGGATTTTTTTTGTCATCTACAAGCTTTAACAGTAATTTTAGTAACTTACAGTAATCTGAATTGTTTATTTTACTTGAGTAAACAGGGAAATGGAGCATCAGCATCTTCAGAAGTGCTCCAGCAATATGAAAAGGAACAAAACAGTGTTGTGTTTCTACCTAACAGGATACATTTAAGATCCAAGCCCAGAGAGCCTTTTTGGATGTTTACCTAGCTGATGGCAGCAATATTAGACTTGAGATCCAGACATCGGACACTGCAGAAAGAGTATTAGAGGTAATGGGTTTCTAGAATTCTGTTGAAACTTCCATTTCTGACAGGTGGGAAAAAAAGAGGGTAATTTCAATCAGGAAATTATAAAAGACCCTATTTGAAGACATTTGAAAATCTCTTTTGTGTTTTTTGAGGGGTTTATTGGGGTGGGAGGCATTGCTCATTTTGCACATGCGTGTTTTTGGTTCTTGCACTTGTCTATAATTTGCCTCTTCTTACTGTTACACACCCTGTGCTTCTATGGCATTTGGCTGTCAAATTCAGATTTCCTTCATATATGATAGAAAAGATGCACTATTTCTTATAGGGACATGCTCTTGATTAACTCCCTTTTGGTTAAGCATAGTGAAAGTGCTAAACATCACACCATAGAATCATAGAATAGTTAGGGTTGGAAAGGACCTTAAGAAATGATGGTCTAGTCTTGATTTATGTCCTGGCTGGTGCACTGCTGGTGTGCAACTGGTACGTTTTGTTTTTCTGCATACTTCTCTTTTACTTGTTTTGTGTCACAGAATCATTTAGGTTGGAAAAGATCAAGTCCAACCATTAACCCAGCACTGCCAAGTCTCCCACTAGACCATGTCCCTAAGCACCTCATCTACATGTCTTTTTAAATACCTCTAGGGATGGTGACTCCACCACTTCCCTGTGGAGCCTGTTCCAATGCTTGATAACCCTCTCCTGATGTTTGCTGTGAAACTGTGGGACTTCCTGTTGGTGCAGTTCAAGTACTGTGGCTCTGGGATGTACGTAGCAGCTGTTGTAGTATATGCAGTAAACAATTGCTAGTTGCATTTTGAAACCAGGAGCAACCAAACGTTGTTTACACAACTGGTTGGCTTGCATCTGAAACTTTCAGACGGGGCTCCCTTGTTATGCCAGGAGAGGAGGAGCAGTGGTGGTTCTGCATGTTTTGTGTATTTGCATGTGTGTGCACGAGCAAGGCTGAAGCCTCTGCCTTGGTTGCTTCCATTTCCTAATCTTTACAGTAATAACAAAGCATACACCTGCCAGATGGGAACTCATTTTTTATGGGAACCTGAAACTTCCTCTCATCATGCAGGAAACTATGTACTGTATTTCTGCAGTGCCTTTGCAGTCTGAGTTTGTGGAGGTAGTTCTCAGCTGGCCATAGGTACAAGCAAGCTGAACATGTATTTGCTTTCCTCCATCAAGCTGACATGGTCTGGCCATGTCAGATACACGCAGTATCTGTGCACAGTTACCATGAGTTGGGTAACACAAGGTAACCCCTTGCTGGCTTTGTTCTGCCCTGGGGTTTGCACCACCTGAGGTAATGCTAGGACTGGTTCTTCCATGGGAAGGTGTCAGAGTTGGCCTTGGACCCTGCAATAGGAGACTTGTGGCGTGGGAGATGCTGAAGGCAAAAAGTGTTGGGGATTGCAGGAAGATAGGAATTTTGATTTTGGGGGACAGCAGTATAGTAGATTGGAAGAAGTAAGGAGATGTTTTTATATAACAAGCTTGCTTAGGGACCTTGAGTAAGGAAAGGATTTGCTAATATACTATAAAAAACAGTAATAATTTGGGCTTGATAAACTTGTTAGCTTGCAGTGGGTACAGATAACTTCCAAGCCGGGCAGTGGTGTTGTATGTTGCTTTGTATATTGCATTTATAGACACTTAATGTTTATGTGGTGTTGTGAAGAAACAATGGCATGTTAAATACTGCAGACACCATTTCTTCTCTTGTGGCCTTAAGGTTGAGATAGAACTTCTAAGAACTATCGAACTTCTGTCACTGTATATGTGCTGCTACATTGACTGTATTTTTTGCAGTGCATGTAGATTTTGCAGTGGTCACTCCCTAACGTCCTGGTGCTCAGGCAGCATGTACCAGCTTGTGCTTTGATCCAAGAAATACGTTAAAATCCTACTGAATGAAAGATGTGTGTTTGACATTCCTGGGAAATGCCATCCAGTATCCTTAGTATTATGCTATGAAGGGGACTTCTTAGCACAGAGGCAGAAAGAATGGAAGACGGTGCTGCTAATACTCACTTTTATGTCTTTTCTACTTTTTGAACTTCTGTAACTCTCTTCTCATTATATTTGGTGTCTGAACTGAGTGTGAGGCAAGTGATTTTTATGCTCTGCTGCCCTCTCTGGTAACAGCCCTCATATTAACAAGTATAAGGAAAACCTCATGGATGTGTTCTTCAATTTTAACTTCGAACAGTTCTTCCCAACCTAGCTTGATGTCCACTTTTTTCCATGCACAAAAACATGCCTGCTTTTTAAACCAGCTGATACAGCTGAAGAAAACCATTCTGAACTGTAGAGATGATTGAATTTACAATGCTACCATTGTGACACAGAGCTAGAAGTGGTTTGGGATGGTCACCCTTTGGAAGAAGACTGAAAACCGGTATTTTCACCTTATGCTCAAAGTCCAACTTCTTTGACCAGAGCATGACCCCTCCATCAGGTTGCACAATCTGATAGATGAGCTATGAGAGGAGCATTCTCAGGGGTGGAAAGTTTTCTTACAGTTACCACACCACTTTCCTGAGAGAGCTCAGGAGATTATGGTCACTGCAGGATTTAGGAATGCTCTGATGGCACTGTGCTCTTTTAGGCTACGGCTGCTTTGATTTATGCTTTGATTTTTCAGGACCTAAACTAGAACAAGACAATTGCCCCCATCTGATTCAGCAGTTTTGGTGCTCACCTCTGCCTAATTTTTCTGTCTCCACTAACCCATTGCGCAGCTGGTCCTGCAAATAAGTTCATCTTCTGTTGGTGCTGCTTCATCTTCTCTGAGAGGGCAGTAGAGGGGCTGCAGCAAGCTAAAACAATTCCAGATGTCAAGAGGGATAGGATTTTTCCTCTGTATGCAATAATGAAAGCTCAACAGACCTAAAGTCTGCTCTTGTTAGAAGCCCTCTTGCAGAATTGTAGAACCCTGCAGGTAGGACCAGTGCTTTCAATAAATGGGCAGGACTTTTGGATATTTCCTAGAAAAACAGAGGACTCTATCAGCTCGGAAAATGCACACATCTTGTAAACATACATATTTGTGATGCTGCTGAGCAATGTTGTTAGCTCATAGCACACTGTGCTCACTGTACAACAGGATGTGAGGATTTAGTAATGAAGATTTGGAAGAACATGGCAGATGCCTTGTGTTAGAGGATATTTAAATGCATAACAGAGCAGTAAACATTTTCTGGTTTGTTACATTTTTATGTTCTTTTGAAACTTGGAAACTCCTTTTTTAAGTTTGAAACTCCTCACAAATTCAAATGGTGCAATATGGGAATGGTTATATTTGCTTTTAAACAGGCAATTAAATGAGACATAAGGAAAAAATTGAAAACAATTAAGGAAAGAAATATTCAGTACTTTTTAACATATTCCTGCTAATGGATAGCTAAGTTCCTGATCTTCTTTGTTTTTAAAGGTTACATTGTGCAAGATGGGGCTAGCAAGAGAATTAATAAAGTATTTTAGCTTATTTTTCTTTCAAGATCATGACAATGGAGCGCTCTCTGGTAAGTTTTACATGCTCTCTGGTTAAGTTTTACATGGTGCTTAAATCAGCCCTCCCTTAGATATTTTGTTGTCTGAAGTGGCTCAACCTGGAGTCTGAACAGAGCTTGTATGAGCCTGCTCAGGCTGAAAGATCCACCCTATCTGATAAAACCCCTCCATTCACTCTCTCCACATAGCTTGGAAAGAGTGGTAGTGGGGAACAGAGTATGGCAGTACATTGTGTGGTGCAGGGTTGAGGCCTTCACATACACATACGATGTTCCTTTTGGTTTACACAACATGTAGCAACTTTACCACATGGGAACTGTTGGGTGCATCTTCTGGGTAGGTATTTAATCAGATGGCCATACCTACAAAAAACAGTTCTTAATTTACGGATCACATGCTGAGTTTAACAATGGGACAGGAAACTCTTTTGTTATATTTATAAACAATGTCTGTGGCTTACTTTCCTTTGTATTATGATATGTTTCCTTTCTTAACTGACAGAAATGTAAGTTTAACCAGGAGGGTACTGAGCAAGCTGTATCTCAGGGTTGTGAGCCTCTGTGGTCAGTGTGAAGGGGCTTTTCTGTCCTCATTGGTCTATTGATGTCCTGTTTACCATGTGGGCAGCTGTGTGGATGAGGCTGGATCCAGACCTGGAATGTGATAGGCTTGGGTCACATCAGGGAAGCGAAAACAGTGTTTGCTGTTGACTGGAGTAAAGTTTGGCATTGCAGCCTCTCTGTGTGGCCTTAACAAGTCATTTAGCTTTTTTTTCTTCTCATTGATATAAAGGTGTTAATGCTTTTCTGAACCTTTTCAAGATGAAGGTCCAGTAGTAAAATCAGGCTTATTCAGTGGTGTAGGAACTTTAGTCTCTTGTCTGTTTGATCTGTTGCTCCCCTGCCCCCTTCTCTCTGTCTGTGAAAGGTATCTCTGAGTATACAGAATCCCTGGCTATTACTGTGTCTCATGTATCTGGATATAACACATTTTATATACTCTTCTGTGGTTGCAGATGGAATTATTTTTGCCTTGCATTGAGATATGATCAGATACATAGTATAAGACAAAAGTCTTTCAGTTAATTACATTTCTATGCATCTTTAATATTCCTCACAAATACATCAAGTCCAAATGTAACCCACAGTCCACTGCCAAAAAATGTTTGATGCTCACATGCTTAAAATGACATGTTTAGGTGTTCTGCTCAATTGTGGTATTAGCTTAGAAATAAATGGTTACAGGTTTGGTCCTTTAGACCTCCTTAAGAGTGAGCAGGAAAGTAGTGACCTCTGAAGAGTGACATGCTTTTCTTGCTGTACGTTAGTTATACTGCTTGTCTGGTGTTCTGGTGTTCAAGAAAAGCACCAGCCCTGGAAGCTTGCATTAACATCTTTTCAATGCAGAAACATCTATCATCTATCCTGCTTAGCTGTGTTCTGAGAGAAGGATGTTCTGTAAGAGCATAGTCTAAGGGAACAGAGATATTTTGTAAGTAATAGAGCTATGTAAGTTTACACTGAGAAGTGAGGAAGATAACTAGCCTGTCTCCATACTTTACCAAGAATTTGAATTTGTCAAGTTTCTTGCTTCTCCAAAAGCACACTGGTAACCGGCACTAACTGATACATGAAAGCAGCTGGGCTGTTTCATTCACTGTCTCTGGTTTTCCTTTTTTTTTCTTCTCCAGTGGTGAAAAAAGTGGCAGAATTTGAACTTCCTTTTGTGAGTCTTCAGAGCATGAAAGAGTTGCACTCTAAGCTTGGGATCAGAAAATGGTGAGCAACAAGCTTAAGAGAAACTACCAAGATGCATGATCACTGCTATGAATGGAGAAAGAAATCCCTTGAAAAACTTGCCTACAAAGTCTTTAAGCCTCAGCAACTTAACTGTTTTTCCCTGAGGTAAATTTGATACTGGAATTGGCTGGCCCTGCAGGTTTTATATTTTATCACTGAAAGTGTCCTTTTCTGCAGCTAGTTAGTTATTCCCTCTATTCTTTCAGAACCTAGAGAGGTGCTTTGTGGCTGCTTTCCTCCTAATTTTTATACCTGCATAATGCAATGGTCACAAATTGGAGTATACTTGTAAACAATACAGAGAAGAACTTTAAGTTCTGCATTGGAAGCTGCAACTCTGGGCAGAGAGAGGTTACTTTATATTGGAAGTGCTCATTCCTATATGCTAATACAAAAGATACCTGAAGCCGTAGCTTGAGCATTTTTTTTGGTAAGTGGCCTGGCTTAAGCAGCAGTGCACTCTTCGCCTTTCATTTGCTCAGACCTCAGGCTCCTCCTCAGTTATGCTGGTAGAAATGTGTGGCAGATACAGCGAGCTGGACTGGTGAGCTAGCCTGGCCTAAAAACAAGTTGCTGGCTGTTAAATTTATGTGGTTTTGCTGGCCTATTTTTGGCCTGGGTCAGTTCCCCAGTCTTGTGTGCTGTGCAGCAAACAGTTGTGCTGACTGGTGGATGAGGATAAACCCCGGGGATAGGGAATCTGGTGCCAAAGTCTTGCTTGTCAAATAGTGCCCTGGGTGTGCAGTTAGGCAGTACAGCTGAGCCAGGCTAATGGCTCACAACTGTGATTGTGGCCTGGTCTGCTCCCTACAATGAAGAAGAAAAAATAGAAAAGGTTTTTGCATGCTTAGTGAGTTGTATTGGCTGTATCAAATGACTGCTACAGCAACGACCATGTTTGGGAACAGAAGAAGAAGAACAGACCATGTCTTTTGGTGACAGCAACCATCAAACAACAGAAACCTGTTTTCTGATGCTTCTAACTTGTCTGATTTAAATCTACTGGGCTAGAGGCTTGACCTCTGCAAAGCTTTCCCTGTTTCCTTATATGTGCCCTTATAAACTGCAAAACCTAGCAGCCTAATAAAAGAACTGTGTGGTTCTAAGGCATGACAAAGTGACTGTCTGAGGAGATACTTCTGCCCCCATGCAGCTAGCTGCAAACCACAGAGGTAGGAAGCAGCAGTCCTGGAGTGATTTGTGTGCTGCAGGAAGTATATTGCCTGCACAATGTAATGCAGCTGTCCTGCTGTATTCGTACCTAAGCTGCCTTCAAGAAAATGGCTCAAGCTAGCTGTTGCAGCATGGCACTTGGATAACTATTTAACTTGCTTTGTTGCCGTACTGCAGCAATTCTACAGTAGCTGGTATTGCAGCTGGCTGGTGTACAGTCTTGTACATCAGCACTGCAGCATGGCACTGGATGCTCTGAGAGTCTTACCAACTCCTATATAGACAAACCCTGAGTTGCTTAAGGAAAGGAAGAGGAAAATTTTAGTTCTAAATTGCAGCTGTTGTGTTTGGTACCACCAAAATCAAGGTGGAGAGATTGGATCACCAGACTTCAGTTTATTTCCATTCTGCTACAGTGTATAAAGAATAACCATAGTACTCACTTGTTTTTGTTTTGTTAATCTGGTAAGTAATGGGATCTTTCCAGGTTGTGCTCCCATCATATTCAGCTGAAAAATCACAATGCCATATTTAGAAACATATCTGCATATTTTATTACTTTTTTCCTGTTGGCTTGGAAAAGGTATATGGATCCTTCTCTTGACACACTGCTGATGGATTGTACAGCTTCACTGAATTTGCTGTATATACAGGTAAAGCTCAAAGGTCTTTGTAAATTTGAAAGCTATCTTTCCAACATTAATATTTCTTGAAATGTTTGTAAATGGTTCCTGTTTAGCACTGCCTTGTTGTGCTTTTCGAAGTGCTGGATATAGCTGTTGTTGATCATGCTCCTTTTCCCCTCCAAAGTCAGGTACTAGAGATTCTAACTCATCTATGTTTGGTGCATGGGAAAAATATTGCATAAAAAAGACATATTTAGGATATTTAGGTATCTGTCTCCTCTATTTTCAAGTGTATATGCATGTATCTGTAATATGTAGTCACTCTGCCATGCTATGAGAGCATTTGATTTCTGAACAGTAGGTTTGTTGAGCTGTACTAGCTCTGGAAACTGTTAATTCAGGAGGAAAGAACATTTGTGGAGTGAACTTGACCTAAAATCAAAGGCCTTTTTTTTAAAAAAAAAGCACTCTGTGTGTGTTTCTAAATGTTTGTGTGCAAAAGGAAATATATTTTTGTTGACTTCCTTGCCTATTTTAAAAAACCCTCTTAAGGCAATCCAGGAAGTTGAGAGGAATTGGGTTAAACCAACAGAAGAACAGATGCAGGAACTTGAATTTCTACAAAAAAGGGCAAACAAAGTAAAGGTAAAATGGTATTTTAAAAATAACATAACAAATAACAGATCAAAGGGGTGGGTTTTGAAGCAATGATGTGACTTTAAAAATAGAGCATGGTTTTGTTGAATGCTTTGAGCTAGAGAGCCAGGTCTCCCATCTCCTGGTTAGATACTGAGCCACCCATAAAAAAGGAGGTTCCCATCTCTGCTAGCATTTTAAATATCCAAACAGAATTCCTTGGATCCCAAAGATTAGCAGGAGGTTTTTGACTGTGAATGCTATTCTTCATTTGCTGAACTTGAGTGCAAAGGTTTGTCATCCAAGTTATAGAAGGTTTGTTATCCAGGTTAGGAGATCAGATGGAAATTCAGAGTGCTGGGACTACTGTTCTCGTAGTTCTTACTGGTTAGTTTTTTATCTTCCTATCATCATATCTGATAAGCATCCAAAAGACTCAGCTCATCATATTCAGTGTGTGTATCTAAGTCTGGACTGTGAGTGCTATTCTCTGAATCAAGCACTGATGTATGGTGATGAATCTGTGTCCTCCCAGGAGAAAGTGTTAAGAATCTGAAATTGCCTTTATAAGTCACTAGATTTCACTTGCCTTTACAGCAAATCACTTCAGTTCTGTCTTTTTGGTGCAGTTCCTGGAGCTGATTCGAGAAATGCAGTTCTATGGATATGTACGGATTGATCCTTGCATTTGTGACTATCCAGAAGAAGGCTGCTCAGCTGACATCTGTGTTGGCAATAATGAGATTCACTGCTGTATAAAACAGCCTACTAACGAGACCAAAGAGGTCAGCTTTAAAATCAACAGGTTAAGAAGCTGGCAGGTTACTTTTCTTGTGAGTACTTCACTGATTCTGTATCTGAATTCACTTTTTCTTCATGAAAACTAAGGTAGTCAGGGACGGGCAGATCTGGGGAGAAGGGAGTGATCTGTTTTAAATACCCTTCACTTGCCCATATTCCCCTCCAAACCTGTTCTGAAACATTCTCCCTTAGCAGCCTTTATAGCAGTAACTATCTAGCCTTACTCTGCTATATTTGTGCCTTCTGTGGTATTCCATGTCATACTTTAACTGCCACTTTGCTTTCCTGTTGGAGGTAGAGTTGTCAAGAGAGTTTTGCGTGGGAGCAAAACAACTGCTTGAGCCATCTTTAGGCTTCTAAAGACTCCCTTGTCCTACGTCCCACTTGCTCCCTCCCTGAGAAGTGTTCTGGTACAAATTTCAGCTGCTTTATTTATATGCTATATAAAATGAACCTAATTTATTAATTCTGATTTAAGGCTGGACACCTTAATGTTGCTCTTAGTAGTTTCTTCTGTTCATTGGCTGGTTTTGGTTTTGTTTTACAGGGTGCTACAAAGGGTGGTGAAGAAGACACTCTGGAGCTTAGACTTGAGTACAATGACTCTGGCACATGGCAGTGGATAATTTTGTACACAAAACAGGTTAGTTCCCAGCCCTTTTAGGAAAGGATCAGATTAAAATGTATCTTCCAGCCATAAGGAATCTTCAGAAGTGGCTGATCCATCTCTACCGGAGAGCAGCAGTGATGCTTTCAAGCAGGTTAGCCTGGGGACAGAGTTATGTGGGGGAAAGCATTTGAGTTCCTAGTGTAAAGGAAGGAGAATTTTTGTTTTCTGCTGAAGGGAAATGTCTAGCAATCAGCAGCAAGCCTGGGATGGAGAATGGACAGGAGCCATTTATATACTGGTCTCAGTAAGTATCCAAAATCATTAATTGGTCAGACCTACCTAAGGTCAAGGGCTCCCATTTTCCACAAAAATCTTATTATTCAAATATAAGTATGCCATGTTAACACAGGTTAATGGAGGGTGTGAATATGTGACATTGCAAGTATATTTTTTTTACACATAAATAATTCTTTAAGATTTTATAGGGTGCCAGTCCTCCTACTGTTTTTTCAGGCAGCTCTTTAAAGAGAAAGATATCCAGGAATTCAAGTCATCCATTTGTGGTTATGCTGCCTAGCAAATAATCCAGACTCTGCAATATCAAAGACAGCACCAGTCTCAGTTTAGGTACAGAGCTTCTATAAAAAGTGCAGAGCCTGCTATTCAACTAAACTGCTTCTCTTTCTTGCCTCTGAGACCAACCCAGCAGCGAAAGAATTTTTCAAGTAAAATCAAAATGCTTAATTTATCACACATGACTTCTGAATTCCAGGGTGATGATGTAGTTCACACAGCTATTTAGTAAGCGTTATTTTCCTTCCACACTTAGGTTTTATGAGAACATGAGCCATAAGCAGTAAGCTTTCTAGTTTCTCTGCTGCTGAAGAACAAACACCCCAAACCCAACTTAATTCAGTATGAATTCTCTGTGAAATCCATTAGGGTTGTGCTTGATGCACTGACATGTTCATTAGCAACCCTGTGTCTCCTTTTGCTCAGAAGTGTGAGGAAGAGCTAAAGGTCAGAAATATGCTTCTATGTGGAAGAAACAAGGATTTGATGCAAGAGCCCACTGCAGAAAATGGCATGACTGGATAATTTGGAACTTAACCAGAGATGGTTCCCCACTTAATCACTGATGCTGTAGAATGTTTTGTCTTTGATTCATCTTTTGGTGCTTGACACCCTACCTGAGATGCTGCTTTTTGGAGAGTAAGCAGTGAGGTGCATCTCCAGGGTGCAATTCAGAACTTAACTTGGGCTGCAGGATTCCAAAGAGTTGTACGTGCTTATCAGACAGCCTAAGGAACTAAGAACAACACCACTCCTCTCTGAGGTGCCTTTGTTAGGTACCCAATATGTGGGATGAATGCATACTGCTCTGTTCATATCAGGGGTACAAGATGTGACTCTGAGTCTACAAACAGCTGCAGCTGTCTCATGTAACCACCAGGCCTTTGATTTTTGGCAGTGCCAGGTGCCTGTGAACTCCAGCTTGCTTTGTTGAAGTGGTCTTGATACTTTTGATTAACCTTACTTAGTCCTTGGTTTAATTTAGCAGCCTTTAAGGTAGGAGCCACAGACAACTAGAGAGAATAACTTGGCTCACAAAACCAGTCATAAAAAATCTTATTCTCGACTCTGAGCATTGCTGTGAGGGTTAGTCATGCTGAGGCTGGGCTTTAAGCAACTGTACCACATCTAGTGCACCATGAGGATGTTAAGCACGGAGTAAAATTAACTGACTCAGGGAACTGATAGTTCAGTATTAGGGACTGCAGTTTTCTGGTGGAGGACAAATAGAATTGTCGAGAACATCTTTTAAGAGAAGAAATCAGAATGTTCTGTGGTTTATCCTCTTTAGGCCTTTTTGCTCAGTAGCTGCTTGAAGAAAATGGTATCAGAACAGATGATAAAGGCAACCAAAGAAGGCCAAGAAATGGTGAGCATGTGCGTTGGTGTCAGAATTTGTATTTAGAGAATTAAGCCTGCTACTCTAACATTCTTTCAAATGTGCTGAGAGAAGTCCCATTGATGAAAAGGATCTTACATGTTCTAACATTTCAGTAGAGAATAAATTGACTAAGAAGTACATCTTTGGTCAGTTTTACAGAAATAAACCACCTTTAACATTTAGAATGTTATCACAGATTTAATAATCTGTTTTGCCTTCTCTCCTTGACTTACATTTTTGCTGCATATGATAAAAGATATCTACGGCATAGTTTTTGTATGTTCTGCACTACCCTGTTGTATCCATTTCTGGCTTCCACGTTTCCCCCCCCACTTCACTTGCTTGCTCCATCTGCTGCAATGTTAGACCAATTTGAGATCTGTGACATTCACACCGCAAAACATTTTGGTTTTAAATAGAAGTGTTAATTAAATGAAATTCAGGTTTGTAGCTAAAATACTTCTGCTATCTTTTGTGTAGCCGTTAAGGATGAAAATGTTTAGCTACCTGTTATTTGAAAAAATAATTTCCAGGATTAATAATGGCTTTGTTTAGCCTTGTGCTATCTAAAGATTTTGAATGTCTGCTAACTGAAAACTTCTGAAGAGAAAAAAGGGAAGGAACATGTGTGATCTTCTAGACCCATGCTGATTACAGTGAGCAATGAGGCAGTGAACACCGTGTTATTTCATAGCTTTAAACTATAAATGATTTGGAAGAAAAGACCAATTTTAATTTTGGAATAGATTTGATCTCTCCAAGTTTATTTGTAGTGGAAGTACAATAAACTTTTAATTATGAAGATGACCATTGATTACTTTAATATTCAGCTGGTGCTAGTGTTCCTTGGACTTGGTTAGCTTGGACTGAAACAGAATTATGAGAAAGGTAACTATGCTCATTCATTTCCTACACCTTCTGCTGGGTTTAACTGAATGCTGCTTTGCTCAGTGTAATTTGTTACAGTAGTTGGAGGAGCATTTAATCTTATTGTAAACTTAAATTTTTCAATCTATTTAGGAGATGAAGATTCCTGAATCCACAATAAATAGTCATAAGTCCAGCATTCAACAAAAGCAGGTTAGTGAGTGAGAAATTGTCTCCAAGATGTAAATACAGTGTGTACTGCCTGCTAGTGCTGTTTAGCCCAGCCTCTGTTTTTCTGGTTAGGCAGACTCCTAATAAATTTATTATGAACTTCTTCAGGCAGGAGAAGGAGGTAAGCTTGAACTTAAAGAGCAGGAAGAGGGCAAGAAACATGCCTGAGTGAAAAATTTATTTTGGTTTGAGTTTAATGACAACTTGCTTCATTTTATTGCTGTTTGCAGGTGTTTCTGAATGAGACACTTGAGGTTTAAAAAAAGAGTATATACAGATTGTGTATATCCACATGCAGCCCCTGATGTTGTTGACATACTTGTACTTGGATTCCACACTGGGATTGTTTATGCATGTGGATTGTTCTTGATTTTCTTATGAAATCTGACTGCTGCAGTGGATTGCCTATTCAAACAATAGTTTATCAGCTGTTATGCTGATCTGTTATTATCACTGTACTCCTACAGAGAGGGTAGATAAAATATTAGGAAGAAGTTCTTAACTGTAAGGATGGTGAGGCATGGGAACGTGCTGTCCAGAGAAGCTGATGATGCCCCATCCCTGGCAGTGTTCAATGCCAGGTTGGACAGGGTTTGGACAACCTAGTCTAGTGGAAGGTGTGCCTGCCTGTGGCAGAGGGGTTGGAATTAGATGATCTTTAAGGTTCCTTCCAACCCAAACCATTCTGCAATATGATTCTATGATGTGTTACCACATTTGGAACTGCCATTCAATCTGCACAACACTTAGTAAATTGCAATAAGCCTTAAGAGCAGAAACAACTGTTCTTTTGTCCTATTCCAGCAGGGAAAATAAAAGCTGTTCTCTCAAGTATCTCTTACAGAGATCAACCACTGCTCCTGAACAGTATCATGTCAGATTTTCTAGCTTACTTTTGTATTTCCTATAATTGTTGAAATGCATATACTCTTTAACTGTCTATTTGTTTCACTGCAGGTAGTTCATTCAGGTTTTATATCAAGGAAAAGATTTTTGGTTAGGCGAAATGAAGATGACTGTGTATTTGAAAAAATAGGAGAAGAGGACCTGTAATAATTTATTTTGGATATTTTCTTTCAAAAATAATTGTCTGGGAACAATAAAGCTATTGTTGAAACTTTGAACTATAAGGGTAAAAAACTTCCCCCAATCTTCAGTGTAATTCCTTGCCTTTTCAGAGTCTTTTGTAGTATTTACAACTGTACTGAACCAGTGTGAAAAGGTGCTGAGAATTTGGAGATGTCTCACATGGATGCTTTTTTGGCTTTTTTCTCCCCCAGACTGAAATGGTTGGAGCAGAAAGGGGAGGGCTAATTAGAAATGGTGCTACTAGAGGAGGAAAGAGTATATACTTATAGTTATGTTTCTGTGAGTATCAGGGTTAGGGTGATGGCTGAGCAGGCTGTTGCCACCTAGACATTTTTCTGGAAAAGGCATTCCTAGTGAATGGAAAAGGATTTCCTACAATCATTCCCCTTATCAAAGGGCCCGTCATTCCTTTCTGGAATGTGGTGCTGACCTGTTGAGTCAGTGCTGATTCAGAAGCTGCCATGCTTTGGAGAATGAAGGTATTAACTAAGTGTGGGGAGAGCACCAGTTAACCTATGTCACTACATCAGAAGTTGTGCTGGTTTACACTGATGACACTGGGGAAAGCAAGTACCTGAGGTAGCTGGATAAAGGCAGGCATGCCATTAGCCACATGCCTAAGTTGGCCACTACTGCAAGAAGACTAAAGGACCTAAACCATGATACTCTCCATACCAGGCTAGAGGGATATGGGGTTCTTCTTAGTGTTCTCCCTTTGAAAGGCAGGATCAGGGGTGAGAAAAGGGGAAGGAAGTGAAAATTATAATAATAATTTAAAAACCCCAACAAATCCCAAAGCCCCAGTAATGTATTTTGGGGGAAGTCAAACAGCTTCAGCCCCTTTGTATGCTTATACTCACAGCACCTTGCTGCTGGACCCACTCAGAGGGCAGAGGAGCTTGCCTGCATTTTCAGCTATGCAGTAGCGCAACCAGCACTATAACAAACAAGGCTTCCCTCAAGGGGTAGGTCAACAGCTTTGTGACGTTTCCTTTAACAAAAGCAGTCAACTGCTAAATTTTTGTTAATTTTGTGCTTCTGTCCCCCAGACCCTCGGTGCTTCCCATTCGAGCTGTTGCCCCTCTCCTCTCCCTGTCATTTTCTGCCTCTCTCTCTTCATTCCCTACTCGGCCAAGGACGTCCCAGGGGAGAGGTCGAGGGTCCCGTTGCAGCCCTCGGCCGCCCCCAGCCCTCGCTGCCGTTGCAGGGTTTATTTCCCGGTGCAGACGGGTCAGCGACTCAGAGCACAACAGCAAACTGTAACCGCACTTTCCTCTCGGGGCCGGAGGAGGCCGCGCCTCCCCAGCGCGGCTCCGGGGCGGCGGCAGCGCAGTGAGGCGGCGTGTCCCCGCGCCGCGCCGCGCCGCGCCGTGCGTAGCGGGAGCCTGGAGCGGCCTCCGCCCAGCAGGGGGCGCGCGCGGTCTCCACCGCGCTTCTCCTTCCGTGTTGGCTCGGCTGACCCGCGCTGAGCCGCCGCCGAGGGGTAGGTACCGCGGCAGATGCGCCCGCGGGGCCAGGGGCGGGCTGCGGAGGAGCGCCGGTGTGGGTCGGTCTGGCAGTGAGGGGAGGGGTGGGCGCCGCGCCCGAGCCCTGCCGAGCACTGCGCGCTGCGGAGTGGGGGTGAAGAGCAGCGGCACCGGCCGCCCCGAGGCGGCGGCGCTGTGGCCGGAGCGGCGGCGGGGAGCGGGCCGCAGCGCTGCCCCAGGCCGCCGGTGAGCGCGGTGGCGGCGGCTCGGCCGGGGGAGCGCGGGGAGGGCCCGGCCGTGACGAGCACGGCGAGCGGCGGCAGGAGCGACACCGGGCCGAGGCCTGGTGGGGAGCGGTGTCGGTGCCGCGTCGGCGGGTTGAGAACGGCGAGTGCTGCGGCAGCCGCGGCCACGAGAGAGGGACGGCGGCCGGACAGCGGCCGCCCCTTGACAGGGCGTTAGTGAGCGTGCAGCGCCTGCGGCCTGGGTGAACGTATTGCTGGGGAGGAAACAGGCGATAAAGGAGGCGAAAAGGCAGTGCGTGTTTCTGCTTTTTAACCTGTCCTCAAAGCTCTCTTTGATAAAGTAATTACTGTCTTTAAGGGAGATGGAGTAGTTACTTTTTTCCATAGACAACACTGAAGTTTTTGATCAGTTGCTGCAAAGGCATGTGTTGAAAAAATAGGGATCACACCTGAGTTGTAAAGAGGATGGGGAAGTAACTAGAGACAAACTGGTGAGCAATATTGAAAAGAAACTCCATCAAGTCTGAGAATAAAAGATTATAAATTTAGTTCTTTGAAGATCTGTCTTGAGCCCAGTCTTATGAAAATTTAAATAAAAATTGTGATGTAGCAATTAAAACTTTAGTGGTTTAATTTGGTAGCGATGAAGGGTTAGGAGGCATTGGCAATACAGAAGAGGGTTACAGTTCAGTACAGTCACAAAGGGAATTCAGTGATCCTGAGGACTGGAGTTTGAAATAAGTACAATAACAATTTAAAGAGCTTGGGTTTCCAGTTGCAGACTGGTAAGCACAGTTTACAGATGAAGTTCTTACCCTTTGAAAGCTTCATAAACCCAAAGTATGCTTTAGGTAGTCATATGGTATATATAAGCACATGGAATATTTCAGAGGGCATTGCTTTATATGTGTTACGTGAAATACATGATCCCTGATGCATTCTGTAGTACAGATGACAGGCAGGCTGACAGGCCTATCTTGAGTGCATGGGCCTCATCCAGTAAATTTCAGTCGTGGTGTTTACTGAGATTCTGCTGTCACCTAAGTCAAGACGTCAGAGGGCACTAATTTGCTGCTCCAGTTTGGTGTACCCACGTCTGGGGAAGTGTGTGTTTTTCTGATCATCTCTTCATCTGAAGGATACAGCGGGTTATAGAAGGACAGCTGAAAGGGCCAAAGGGATCAGCTGCCTTAAGACGAAAGACTGGAAAGCCAGGATTGTTCACATTAGAGAGGAGGCGGCTGGGGCATGACCAAGACTTACGAAATCAAGGCAGTGGATAAAATGAAATTTATTCATCCAGTCTTGCAGCACTGGGATGGGGGTTGCTTGCTGGGGTGGCAGGGAGGGCAGTTTCAGATGGCTATAGGCAAGGGCTTCAGTGGGTGTGATGGGGAGCTGTGGATTCAGTGTGGGCAGGTTCAGCGAGGGATTAGAAAAACTCATGGACAGGAAGTCTGTTGAGGGACTGCTAAAACGACTAGTCAGGGAGGTGACTGCTGGGGTGTGTTTGGGGAATGGGCTGTAGAGAGCAGCCAGGCTCATGTGCTCTCGCAGAGAAGGATCTCTGACTGTTACTGTTGAAAGCAGAGTGCTGGGCAATCTGGATCAATCTGATCCAGGACAGCAGCTTCTGTGAGCTTTTCAGTGGGAGAATTTTAGTTCTGCAGGATTCAGTTCTGGGTTCTGAACTGTTAGCATTTCCATGAACAGCCTAGAAAAGGCAGTGAGCAACAAGGTGCTAGTGTTGGCTGATGATGGGTAGCAAAGCTAAGATTTGCTATGAAGAGCTGCAGAAGGACCCTGTAAGTCCGAGTAATTGATTACTAAATGTAATGGCACATGAATTTAGTATAGGGAGAGTGATTCAGATGGCATAGAAAGAATCCTAACTTCCCACATGAAATACTGGTCTCTCAGTAATGAGCAGTATTTTATAGCTACATTGTATGGTTCCATGAAAATGTAACCACAATAATCAGTAGCAGTCAAAAAGGCAAATCAGATAGTAAATATTGGGAAACACATAAAGAACAAACCAGAGAATCTTGTTGTGCCACTGTGTTAAGCCATGGCTAACCTCAAACGCCCTGTGTGGTTCCCCTACTCCCATCTTCCAGCTCAGAAAGCATGTAGTAAAAATTAGCAAGATTAGGAGAAGCAAAGCAAGAATGGTCAAAGACACAGACCCCCTTCCATATAGAGAATGACCAAGAAAGCTGAAACTGTAAAATTCATCCTGATTTCTGAGGAGGATATGATGAGGCCCGTAGAATCATGAGTGGCAGGGAAAGAACAAGCATGGATCAACTGTCCATTCTTCCAGCAGGAGAGCTGGTCCACAAGTGAAGCTAATGAGGCTTTGATTCAGCAAGATCAAAAGATGTGGTTCTTCACAGGGAATTGAGTTGGAGAACTTACCAGAGTATGTTGTGGATATTATATGTGTTGAAAGAGGAAAATGGGCAGGTTCACAGGGTGGGCACTGAGGGGAGCTGAATGTACAGGAACTCCATTCAAATAAGAAAGGTTTTGAATGGAAAATGCAATGTTACATACACTTCCCCTATTCTACTTTTTTCTTTTTTTAACCTGATCTTTGTTTTTGGCCACCATTTGAAAAATAATGCTAGGCTTAGACGGACCTTTGCTGTGATCTCCTGTAGCTACTTTTATGTGAGCTTCTTATTCACGGGAGTGACAATTAACATGGACTTTCTTCTGTATGGGTTTTTTCCACCCTTTCTCAAATAGAACTGAGTACCACCTGCCAAACCTCTTTAAAGAAAGGTGGCTGTTGTCTGGGCAGCAGCTTTCATGTTGAGTATAGTGTCTCTTTCACATAAGTTACTAGCATTTACTAAGTTATCTGAAGGTGGAAGCTTTCCTTGTACAAGTGATGTTTTGTGTTTAGGCTCATCAGGATCCTTTGATGAAATTGGTAAACATTAGTTGAGCTACTTCACTCTCAGGCTCCATAGTTACAATTTCAAATCTATTTCACATCTTTCCAGTAATTTTCCATTATATTTTTAGTCAATTCTAGCCTCTGTGCACTTTGGGAGCCTAAGGATGGCCTCCCTGATGCTCCTTGGACTTGCCAGTTGTCCCTGGAACCTGTAGACTGCTGATTTACCCCCTTCGGCCCATTAAGACATAGTGTTGGCAGACGGTACTACTACAGGTTTGCCTGCATGGAAAAGTATTTTGAGCCTAAGCATGGTAAAATAACTGTTTATGAAAAATAGCATCAATATATATTAATAAGAAATATAACCCTGATAGTGTTACCATATCATCTTGTCACGTAATGTGAACCAACATGATCCAATTAAATATTTAAAGTCATGCTGTATTGATAGAGATTTAGAATGTTTGAAAGTAGTAATTATTTGGGTTTGATAAAATGGTTTAAAGATTAATGTAAAACAACAAACTCTAATGAACAAGCAGAGTAATATTTTAAAGGTAAAGTCAAAGATACAGTTCTGTATAAATGACTTATAAATTTAGGTGACATCTGCTTTTTAAAATGACCTGCTTTTGTTTATGAGCTGTAGGATTTAGTGTTGCATATGTTACTAAGGTCATGTCATCAAGGTTGTGTATGACTAAGATGACATAAGTTATTATATACATTATAAGAAATAAAGTAAGAAAATATGGACTGTACAGTAATAAGTGGTTTAGTGACAGGTTCTTGGCTGTTAGTTTGCTTTATTGGTGGAATAAAGCTGACTTAAGCTCTGACTTCTGCCAATTCCTGCTGGACACTGAAAGTTTTTCCCATTTTAGTAAACTTGTCATCTCAGAATTACTGTTTGTCTAGGAAGGGTCTGAGATTTTGGGAGGTGTTTTGGGTTTAGTTTTCATGGATTTTTTTTAAAGAAACTGGCATAAATGCATACTTTTTAAAGGAAATACCTTTGTCTTCAGAGCTCAAGGCACATACCACAGTCCTCATTTCACAAGTACAGCATCAGAGCTTAAAGGAGGCTGCTCTTTGTACCACAGGGGAATAGCCGTTTGGATTCCAGAAGTCTTTTTCATCAGGCTTCCTTTCAGGCCTCCCACCGCTCCCTTCTCAGGAAAACACAACGCGGGGGGTGGGGGGCGTGAGTGGGTTTTGGCCGTGGTTACTGCCGCCCAGGAGCTGTCACCCCGCGTGGCGGCAGTGTTCCCCTGCCTGCATCCCTCGCTGCTCCTCACTGGTGGCTGCCCTCTCTTGCAGAGAGGGCTGCTTCGAGCTGCAGCAAGTTTAAATGCAGGCACTTCATTAGGAGTGGGACGAGTTCTTTCCGGTCTGTTAAAAAACAAACCAGATAAACCAATAGCCAAACAATATGCAGTGAGCTTTGATAATTTCTTGACTAGCATATACTAGCGCCCTACCTGTTCCCAGCAGAAACCAATAAGAAATTTGAATAAAGGTCCTTGAAGAGGTTGATAAATGTGACCAGTGTAAGTGATTCAGTAACTTCCTATAAAAGCAGATGTGTGCAAACTGACCACAGTGATCAGGGAAGTACTGCAGTTATTTACTGACTTATTTGAGCTAGTTGGGGGGAATTGAATTTACAGCTGATTTGAAGAAAACTGTAAATTGCCTTTCTTCCTAAATAGTTCCTTTATGGAAGATGAAAAATGAGCAAGATTCAAAAATACCTAAATGTATATTTGATAGAAGTTAACTGCACCAAAACATGTGATGCAATTGATTTACCATTTAAATGTAGTAAGGACAAAATGTCTATGAATCTGCTTGTCAATAAAGGTGTTTTAAAAGAATGATCTCTTTCCTATTGTCCCCTTAGTTTATGTACATAAATACACAATGCATGTACTGTATCATCTGGGAAAGTATTCTGCAACCCTGGAATGGTAATTGAGATCTTGTTTATTTTTTGTCTTGTAATGTTGATATACATTGATGAGCAAAGCCATTGTCTGCTGATCCATAGATGAGCCGCAATAGTTATTCTGATTTTTTCATAAAGCACTTTATAGCCTGTACATGCAAAGCACTAGGTACATGGCAGTGCACCAAAGTTTCTGCTCACAGGGTCGTCCTGACATCAAGAGAGGATACCTGTATGTCTCATATCTGCAGAAGGGAATGATTGAAAACAAATAGTATAAATAATGTTCTTGTATTACCACTTACCCGTGTGGCTGGCTAGAGATGAGAGGTAGGTCTTATGAACCTCCTGTTACACTGAATCCAGGAACTGTTGAAAAAATAACTGAAAAGCTGCAAAATATAGCCCTGTGTAGAATGGACATTGTGCTGTACTGAATGCTGCTTTTAGCAGCAGATCCTTGTTAGTGAAGCAGTAAAACTGTTTCTGTTTAACCCATAAGGTACAGGTTTTTAATAGAAGGTACAGAGCTCTCAGTGAAACTTCATGTAGATAAAGGGGCTCTTTCCTAAACAGAAATTATAGTTGATCATATGGTATTTTACTCAACGTAATATTGACTCAGTTAAATGACTTCTTAATGTCTTTCACGTAAATACATGTGTGCATGAAAATGTGTGCAAAGAATTTCTCCCTCAGCCTACCTAGAAAGAAAAGAATAGTATCGTTGGGTTTATATTTCAACAATTGGTCAATGTTCAGAGGAAGCACAAGGTAATGTGGTGAGGTTTGTTTGTTTGTTTGTTTTAAATGATTAAGTTAAACCTACTTAAAAATTTTATCTTGTTTATCTGTATCTATTGAGCTTATGTTCACATAGTGTTTTTAAGGAAACAATCCCATTTGACCAGGAAACATTGCCTTCAGAGGTCATGGGCTTTCTGTTTAAGCAAAGTACTGGAATGTTTTTCATTCATTTAAAGACTGAAGAGGAAGAGCTCCGCAAGCCACTGACACTGAAGTACTCTCAAAATGCATTGTTTCTTGACTTTTAGTTTTAGTTTCCATTTCTTGGAGGAGGCATTTTTCTCTTGTAGTCTTACTGATGCATCAGTTCTACATGTTGAAATGTGTGCTTCTATTGAGGAAGTATCAAGTACTGAGCAGTCTGATATTGTTCCCTTGTCCTGACTTGTTGTTTTAAAATAGGGACAATTACCTCAGTTTTTCTGAATGTTCCTGGAAACATCACAGTTTTGCAGAACTGGATATCCCATGTAGCAGTGACTGGCTCATGAATTACAACTTACCAAGTTCATTCACATTTTTGCAGTGGAGATATGGGTTCCATTAGTGATTCTGTCTCGCAGTCTAGCTGTTCTCCTTTTTCCAGAGCTATTTGGTAACTGTTAAACAAAATGAGAAGGTAGAGGCAACAGCATATATTTACTGCAAAATAAAACTGTCCATGGTTAGTGCAAATTTAGGATTAGTTTAAGAAGCGATATAATTTGTATCTAGTTCTATGGTTTGAATTAGTCAAGATCAGTGCTGAGTTGTACAGTAGATCAATGTGTGACACTGAGTTACTGTGGTATGCAGTACCCTGAGAGACAACTGGCTTCTAATACAGATAAGTAAATAATTCTCACAGAGTCACTTAATATAAGCATTCATTCTGAAAGCAGAACATTCAGTTGAATTTTCGTATCCTGTACCAGTGCACATGCTTACAGCATGATTTCTAAAGTTTTCTTAATAAAAGTACACTGTGTTCAGGCTGTATACAAGTTGTATAAATTTAGAGAAAATGTATTCTTCTGTTATGCCTTTCTAATGGGAATCCTTCTTGGTTGGGAGGACATCTTTGATTTACTTTTTTTCACAAAAACTCATTTTCTATCAAAGGACCAAGTTATTAACATCAAAACTTTTTTTTTTCTTTTTTTAAACCCTGTCATTTAAAAGATATATTTTAAGTAGATAGTGTTCCATTTTTAGAAGCAGTCATTTACTGAACCAAATCAGATGTACTTAACTCCAATAGTAGCAGGAATATATAGAGATATTAAGAACGCTCAGTTTGCAATACTTTCATGTCTTGTTCCTAAGTCTGTTTGTCCTAATATATGCCTGTGCCGTCAGTGCTTAATGTAGGTGTACCAGCTGCTAGGTAGGTTCAGAGTTGTTCTCCATCTTTCAGAAGGGTTTGAAGAGAGTGGCCAGTGCTTTGGAATTTTGTTTCTAAATCCATTGCATTGGATATTCATTACAGCAATAAGCTTTTTGATACATACTGTGGCCAGAAATGTAACCACAGTTTGTTTATTCAGGAATGTCTAATTAAATTGACTATTGTAATTTGTTCTGAGTTTTGCTAGACAAGAAATTCTACTAAATTGGGTTAAATTTGAGGAAAGAATGTATCATTTGGAGACCGGCATTTTAAAGATGGTGTATAGTTCAGCTTTGCATGCAGCTCATATCTGGCATAGGTTAGGTGGCCATATGTGAAATAGAATTGTGTTTGTAGGAAAAAATCTTCTTAATCCCAATGATAAATGAAACCAGGTGGTCCAGATTTTTTGCCTTGGGAAGAAGGATTTGTTGGGGTTTTGTCTTTCTTTATGTGAAACACTAAGGTTTCACTTCAGCCTTCTACACTCCAGTGATCAATTCTGAAAGATTCTGGTGATAATAAATTCTGAATAAGAATGCCTTCCAGTCACACTTTCTGATAACTGCTAATCTTTGTGCTTCCTTTCCTGAGAAGATAAGGTAGTGACAGGTTTTTTTCTGGTATTATTGGCTAATGTTTCATCAGAGTTATGTGAAGTGACAGGGAATTCTGCAAGAGTTTAGTAGATACACATATCTGATATGAAAGTGCAAACATTAGCTTACGTTTAACAGAGTGTGCTGTACTGTTTCTCAAATAGCATACATCTTTTCCAGCATAATATTCTGTTGTTGTTTTATGTTAGGCCTGGTTTTATAAAACAGGTTTAAACACTCAAATACTACTTTACAAGTGAACCACCATCTTTTTATCAAGTACAGGTCGGGTTTTGTGCTGTTGATACGCTGTTACTATGGCTAATAATCAGAGGTTTTTAAATGACTTATGACCTGGCTTTAAGGAAGATTTAGTTCAGAATATAAAGGTCACAGATCGTATTGTACAGACACTGTGCCCAATATTTTGCTCAGCAAAGAGACTTAACAGAGTTGAAGGAAAATTCTGTTATCATTTATGACTTGGGTGGGCAGTAGGCAAGAAAATTGAAATTGCTGTCAGCTGGGAATTCCATCTTTGCAATACTGAGGGGTTTTGTAACATATTCGTTGGAAATACTAGTAAGTACAGTTTCCTTTCTTATTGGGTACAGTAATAAGAAAGCTGTTAGTGCCCTAAATGACACCAGTCTTGTGTGAAATGTTTTATGGTACATCAGTGAACTGGCTTTTGCTATTGGAAATGACTGTCGAAAAGGGTGCCTGAGCCAGTGATATACCATCACGTGCTTAAAAACATGCTTGCAGCCTAGGGGAATGTGCTCTGCTTAAAATCATTCCTCATACAGATACCAGGATGTAGAAGTTATTCCCATCTCTTTCTCTTCTGCATCCAAGAATAAAAAAAGCAGTTGTTCATTCCTGCACTGGGAAGCTAGACAGTGTTGATACATGTAGCAGAATTTGTCCAGATAGGAAATACAATAATGAAGTTTAAATATGATTTATTAACCTCAACAGCCCCAGATGCTGCGGCTGTTAATCAGACTAGCGTGTAAACATTTTGAAATTACTTTTGTAGGTACTTTGATCTGGAATTTGATCTAAAACATGGGGGAAGAGGTGTAAAATACAGACATTATAAACTCTCGAAAAAAGAGGTTTTAAATCTAATTCTTTGGCTACAGGCCATGTTTCCATTCTCCTGGCTGCATGAGTGCACTGGTGTGGAAGGATACCTTATATAGATGAGAAAATGTAAATCTGCATGTGGCAGACTTAACAAGAGCTATTCAGAACAGTGCTACATCATGAGCCCAAAACAGAAACCCAGGGCGAGTGAAATACGCGTGTTTCAAGTGAAGTTTCAGTTCAGTTTCCATTCAAAGTTTATCTAGTAAAATCACTTTTCCTTCCTGTCACTTGAACAGTGTCATTTCCGTATTGAGTTTTCTTCTGAGGATTTTTACTGGGTTTATATGACTTTTTCCCTGTTTTGCCTCCTCTCTGAGGCAGTGCAAAGCTGTGCTGTTCAGTCTCCTAGATGTTTTCATTTCTTAGCATTGCCTCAGGCATATTTTACCATCCTCTTGCATAGACATTCCCTTTTTTCCTTACTGTTTTTAAGTCATCTTTTCTGTGTCCCATAAGCACACTGTCATCATAACCTCATAATTTGACTCATTCTTAAAATATTATTCTGCAAAACTTAAATCACAGTTCATTAAATACTCTCTATCAAGAAATCCATGGTGAAACATTTGTCTTCCTCTTTTAGGTCCTGATACAGAAAAGGACTTAATCCTTTATTTGATATTAAGTCAGGGAAACTACATTTGTGTTTCCTTATATTGAGGTTCTAGTTGAACCCACAGTAGCTCTGTACTTGATTTTACCATTGTCTGTCTTGCACCCACTTCCAGTTTCCACTTTCAGGTGAGTAGTTTCACATAATACACTCAGTTTTCTATGGTCAGTGTTGCTAGTCTTGTTTTTCAGTAGTCTATATATCTGTGGCACTATAAAAATAATGTTCTGCCAAGAGTATTGAAAAATACATTTCTTGCAGGATGAAGGAGTTAGTATTTACAGTAATGACGCATTTGCAGCAACTGACTGTACTTTGCACATCAAGTTCAAATTCAAATGGCAGAAATCATGCTGGAGCTTTGCTTATTGCTAATAAGAACTGTAGTTAGCATCACTGTATTTGTTGACTGGATTGTAGAGTTTCTCAATTTATGAAACGTGGTTCTTCCTTTCAGTTCTGATCTCCAGTGTTTTGTCCTTTAGTACCAATACCACTACATGTGATCTCTTACTGATTGAAAGCTAATGGCTTGTCTTGCATTTATGACATTGATCTCATCCACTTTCTGTAATGACAAGCTTTGCTGCTGTTTCCAGAGGTGTAAGACTGAAAGGGGCTCTTTCCATATTACCAGAAGGGAATGCAGCACACAAAGTTAGTATGTACGACATGAAGATTTTGGAGTTGGTTTATGAGCTGGTTTGCATTTTTGCGTGGGAAACCTGAGCGCGCTACCGAATCGTGTTTATTTGCCTGGTTTCACCATGATTTCTTCCCGCTTTATTTGCAGGTTAGTCACCTACTCCAGATAGAATCAGAACCATGTCCTACGTGTTTGTAAATGACTCTTCCCAGACAAATGTGCCGCTGCTGCAAGCTTGCATTGATGGAGATTTTAACTATTCCAAACGACTGCTAGAGAGCGGTTTCGACCCCAATATTCGTGACAGCCGAGGCCGAACTGGCCTTCACCTTGCTGCAGCCAGAGGAAACGTAGACATCTGTCAACTCTTGCATAAATTTGGCGCTGACTTGCTAGCCACTGACTACCAAGGTAACACAGCCCTTCACCTGTGTGGGCATGTGGACACCATCCAGTTCCTAGTTTCTAATGGACTTAAAATCGATATTTGGTAAGTCACTTTATTTTTTCTTTTTACTTTAAACTTATTTTAAAGTTTGATGTTTTATATGTATATATTTTGTAACACATTAGTCTTCCCTTGCCAGAGTCTTGCATATAAGTTTCTTGCTGAAATGTTGTATTTGGTGCCATTTCACTTTAAGATATCATTTAAAAAGCCCACAAAATTAAGAAGGCAGGAAAACAATAAGAGGCCACTTCTGCTAGTCTGTGCAACAAGCAAAGCAAATAAACAGAGCAGCTGCTGGTGGGGGCTGCCTCACTGCTGACATTGCTACCCTGCTTTAGCCAGCCAGCCAGGTGTGGGTGATTGGCACCAAAGGAAAAATCGCATTGACTGCTTTAAAAGAATTTTCACCGCTCCAGTTCTATTGTTTTAATTGTTGTGCTGTATGAGACAAAGGAAATACAGTGTATGTGTGTGTCAGTTCATTCCCGTACTCCTTTGGTAACAATGCTTCCTTTCAGTGCTTTCCCCCTCCCTCGAAGTCTGTGACTCAGTCCTTCTTTTAAATATTGTATAGTCTTTCCTTCTGGCTTCCAGCAGCTGTCAGATGCCAGGGCTCAGATGTAAGCTCTCAAGCTGCAAAATAACTAGCTATTTCATTGCAGTAATGGAATTGTTTTGTTTGTGGAACTTTGTGCATACTTACAACATGTGCAAAACCAGTAGTAACTTCAAAACCTTTCAGTTTTTTAATCTGTTGCTTTTTCACCTGTACCTCATGGCCAGATTCTTTAAGGGTTGTGGCTTGGGGTTTCTTTGTCCTCATTTCAAACAACTGGTGAAAATGCTTAGTCTGAAGGCAGCTCTACTCCTATTCGGTATGATTTTAATAACAGCAGAGGGACCATCTGTATTTTATTTCATTTTTGCCTGATGTCCTAATACTCCCATGGAAAAGGAACTATGAGGAACCAGATTGCACAATTCCTTCTTGAAATTAAGCTTAAATTTGAGCACTGCTGTAAATCTACTGCTTATTTTTTTGTTCTAACACCCAGAGATTCCAATTAGATTACAGTACTAGGAATTTTGATTTTATTTAGAAGAGTTGTGCAGTTTCAAACCTAAACATACCAATTTTCTTGTATAGTCAATTATGTTATTACTTGTGTAGATGGGAATTTCTTACTGTCTGGTACGACAGAAAATAGTTCTGAGGACTTAATGAATTGTAATGTTTTATACTGAGTTGTCTTGTTACAAAATTTCTATATCAAAAGTTTCTCTTCTTATTTCCTTTTGTGGGGTCATTTTAGCAATCACCAAGGTGCAACACCGCTTGTTCTTGCTAAACGAAGGGGAGTGAATAAAGATGTGATTAGGCTGCTGGAATCTTTAGAGGAGCAAGAGGTGAAAGGATTTAACAGAGGAGCTCACTCAAAGCTGGAAACAATGCAAACTGCGGAAAGTGAAAGGTATTTACAAAACAAGAATAATTACTAGGAGAAATAACATTGATGGCTTTTCTGTTTCTGCGATTGACTTGTTAGTTAAAGGAGAACTGAAGATTTCAGGAAGATTGCTGACGATTTCAGGGAATGTGTTGCGTTAGAGGGAGGTTACTGATGAATTCGCAAAGGTCTGGTTCTGGGAATGTGCTTATTTAGAATTTGCATCAATTGTACTGGCACAGAAAGTAGTAGCATGTTAGTGGGACTAAGAAGTGAGATACAGGCAACCCAGAGGAAAACTGGGATGGCATGGACAAAAACCTGGGATGACAAGGGAAAGGAAATTAGTAGGGATAAATTGTGTTTCAGGAGCACAAACTGGAACTTCATTTACCTAAACCTGTATGCTGTAAAATGGAAGTTCCTCAGTGGAAATTGGGATAAGAGAATAGGCTTGATGTAGTTCAAGTGGAAGTGGTAAAGTCAGTTCCAGGAGTTGATGCTACTCTGAAAACGCAGTGAAGTCCTACAAAGCGCAAAATGACGTATTTCCACTACGTAAAACCGCCAGTGCTGCTGTAAAAAGCAGTGTAATGTATGCTGTGTAGTACAGTCTATAATGCTCTTTAGCCCCAGTCAAAATAAGTTTTATTTTATCCCATAAGAAGCGTGGAGAAGTGTTACTTCAGTGCTCAAGGCAACAGTGCGTCTCCTTGCAAAAGAAGTCAACTAGAGCTCGGTGTAGCCTGGCAGAGGCAAGGCTGAGGTGTGTGGCTGCTGACAAGAAATACTGGTTTTGAACAACATAAAGTGACTATTTAAGACAAAAGATGGTGATAGCAAAGGAGCAAAAGGGTACAGATAAACCACAAATACTTTTCTGATTGAAAATTGGGAGTGGTTTTTTACAGTGAGCTTCCAAGACAGCCTTCTTGTAGGATTTAGATGAGGCAGGAAGCCTTGCACATTTCCAAGGAGGCTGATTCTCTTGCAGAGATCGCTGAATTGCCAGTAAACGTGACAGAACATGGGTCTCGGATTAATAATGCAAGAGATCTTTTCAGTACTGTTGTGTTGTGCTGTGGGGGTTTGTTTTGTTGTGGGTATTTTGTTTGTGGGGTTTTTTTTAATGATATTGGAAACAGGATATCAGTGTTGCTTGGAATGCTTGCTTTTATACTATATTTATTCAAATTGTCATGTTTTTATTGTCTAATGATGAGCATGAACTGTGACTGCTGGAACACTGTGTCACAGAAGACAGGGAGTTTTGTCACATAATTGTTGTTCAGTTTGTGTCAAAATGGACACAGCTGGTACTGTAAATGAAAATTAAACCCTATAGATGGAGTTGTTATCTAAGATACTCCCAGTGAGCAGATTGGAAGTTCATTCTTATACATTAGTGACCTCAGTCATCAGAGAGACTGGTTTAAGCCCTGAAATAGAAAATTTAATATTATTCTCAAAATGACATGGGTATAAAAAGAATTCATGCGTATTATCTTAACTACATGTCTCTGAAGGTCGCTTGTCACACAGAAATGCATTTATGCTGGTTTTGTTTAAACATATGGGCCAACAGCTCAGCCTCATTTAAATTCCAGTTTTTGATTCGATAGTGTCCCTTTAATGAACATAGCTTCCTTTCTGTTATTTGACCTTCATAAATGTTATATTGTTTGCTTTGGCAAGGAAGTCAGCAACTCTCCTTGGGGAGCGGCGCAGAGACATAAACAGTGCACTACCCAGCTTGTTTGTGAACGTGTTTAAAATGTCTGAAATACGTTATTTTAAAAATAACAAATAACAGATGCCTACAGCAGCAAGAGAAGTGAGCTTGTCTGCTGTTTGCTTTGTAAATAAATAATGTCTTCATAACGGTTGGCTTTTGAGACCTCCACAATTTCGTTCCTCCCTCTTAGTATTATTTTCACATTTTAGAGACGCCTAGATGAATGTCTTCTGTCCTCTCCCACCGCACCAACTCTCTTACATTATGTATGAACCTATGGAGAAATAATGGTTGCTCTTTCTGAAAACAGTCTCTGACTTAAGTTTTCTGCTCCTTATTACAAGCAGTGCTGCTGCTCTGGAAGCAGAGGCCAGAGCTAGGTTCCCGAGTCAAATTTATTTTCACTTGCTTGGCACTCCTCCCAGTGAGGAGTGGCACTGTGCTCTTTGGAGGCAGAGCTCGCTCTGTCCATCTTCCAGAGCAGACAATCTGTCCATGTACAGAGCACAGCATGACCTGTGACTGCGCCCGCGAGTGCATCCAAATGTCAGTTCCGCACTGTGTTGGAAACAGAAGAGAACATCTGCCTGGGCTGTGGGGCACAAACTCTTCTGTAGGATGCATAGCTGTGTTACTGTTGCCATCTTTTGCAGCTGTAATTCATAATAAGAACAAATGGAGAAGAGAAGGTTCCAGGGAGACCTTAGAGCAGCCTTCCAGTACCTAAAGGGGACCTACAAGAAATCTGGAGAGGGTCTTTTTACAATGGCATGTAGGGATAGGACAAGGGGGAATAGCTTTAAACTGAAATAGGGAAGATTTAGATCAGATATTAGGAAAAAATTCTTCACTGAGGGTGATGAGGCACTGGCACAGGTTGCCCAGAGAGCCTGTGGCTGCCCCATCCCTTGCAGTGTTGGATGGGGCTTGGAGCAACCTGGTCTAGTGGAAGATGTCCCTGCCTGTGGCAGGACAGGGGAATAACACTGATTTTAATTGCGTAGTAATGTAAAATAGCAAAAGTGGTTTTTATGTACCCTTTTCTATTTAATGAGCAAGCATGTGATCTTTTCACTTAAATTGCATTGCACTTTTATTTAACCTCTGTGTGGTTATGTATTAACTAGTTAGTACTTAATGAGTGAGTAGTTCTGTTTGACACCAATGGCTGTCTTATTAAACCCTTTGTTTTGCTTGGGAAACCATAATAAGCAAGGAAGATGACTAAATGTTTCAGCTATGGGCAAGCAAAAAGAGCTTTACAGTGGGTAAATATCTAAAAAACAAAAAAGCCAAGCTGTTTAATAGGCAGTTTCTGAAATCTGCTCATGATGCTGCAATACTTGGGCAAGCTACGGGAGTTCAGGCTAATTATTCTTCAGTGGCTGTAATTCCTAAGATAAAATACCTTATGAATAGTGGGAAGTTTTTCAGTGGTGTAATCTTAGGAGAAAGATTTATAAATGAGACCTTTTTCTGATAACAATCATTTGTCAATTTATTATTGTCACCAAGAACAATGGCATTTCTGCAATTAGTTTTGACATGGAAATTACTTTTCCCTGAAATGTTTTCTTTTACTGTTGCTATAAGAGATATATAGGAATGTGGTAACTGGAAGCAATTAGAAGGGCAGAAAAAACTGGGTTTTCTCTGCTTACCTTCTGCTATTGACATCATAATGTACGTAGTTGGTTTCACCATTTCTTTTCTGTGCTTGTCAAAGCCTGATCCCTTAAACACTTGTGTGTGTAATTTCACTTAAGTGAGAAGTAACAGGACTGTGCAGATGGCTAAAATTTTACATAAGTAAAATCAAGTGATGAGAAAGTTTCTCTATTCTTTGTGAGGTTTTTCATACAGCAACAGTTTCCTGTTAAAAACTAGTTGTGAAACTGGCAAAATGAGAATGATACGAGAAGTCATGCAGTATTTGAAACAACTTAGGTTTTTCTAAAGGAGATCCATTGTCAAGATGACAGCTTCATTCGGATTTTATATTTGTTTCTCATTTAAAAGTGAAAGTACCAGTCCCTAATTTATAGTCTTACAGTTTAAGAGGGCCTGATGGATTGGTAGTGGAATGTTAAACATCAGAGCAGTTGCTGAACACCATATGGTAGAAAACACAGCAATGCCAATTTGTCTTGTAGATCAGAAAGTTTCTGAACTTCTTGTTACCAAAATTTATTGTTTTCTGTGATGTTTTTATGCTAGAGAAGAGGCCTCTGGAACAAAGAGATCCGGGAGAGTAGTAAAGATCACTACAGATTTCAGAATGTAAATTATATTGGTCAAAGTTTCCATTTTATTAATCAGAGGTTATTTTTACGTCATAATTTGTTAACAAGAGCTGTGCCCCTTGAGGTTTTAGCTTATGCTTCATTAAAGTTTACTAAGCTGTATTGGGTAGTAATTATGAGAACGGACTTTTGAAGGCTTCTAGGTGGCAATCCTACAAGCAAATATTCTTTTTACACAGGTTAATAAAACATCCTTTCAACTAAATTTAGAGTTAGGAGTCTTTTCCTGATCTGCTTTGTCGTGACTTAGTAGAGGCAATGCTATAAATCTGCAGGTGTAGATGTAGTTTTTAATTTAGAATGTTTCAGTTGCTCTTAGTAGGATTGCTGTCGTACTTAAAGGTGCATTCTTTTGCTCTGATGTATTTTTACCTTTAATCCCTTGTAGTGCGATGGAAAGCCATTCCCTCCTTAATCCAAACCTACAGCAAGGTGAAGGAGTTCTTTCCAGTTTCCGGACAACATGGCAAGAGTTTGTGGAAGACTTGGGCTTCTGGAGGGTCCTGCTCCTTGTCATTGTCATTGCTCTTCTGTCGCTTGGCATAGCATACTATGTTAGTGGGGTGCTTCCTTTTGTAGAAAACCAGCCTGAACTGGTGCACTGAGGCAAATGCGAAGAAGTGCACCATGGTTTTCCCTATTCTAATGTTATTTTGAGCTTCTTGGAATTATTCTCTTGGTGCAGGCAGTGGCAGCTGTAGATACCGTTTGCCTTTTGTACTTATTATTAACCCCTTTGAAAGAGGGATTCATTCATTTCAAGTAAAACACTAAATTATAAGGCATTCCTAAGCTACCTCTGACTTACCTTGACTTGCAAATAAGATGTGAAGATAATCCTGTCTGTTGATAAAATATTATGATTAGAAAAGGCCTTTCCTAATGAATATTAAATTCCTGGGCATGAAAAATATATCCTAGTACAGAATCAAGTTTGATTTATTTTCCCTATGAAGAGGTAAATCTATTGTTGGATTTTTTGTGTGCGCTCCGGTTGAAAGAAAAATATTCTTTTAGAAGTCCTCCGCAAGAAATCTGAATAATACAATAATGCGTACTGATATATAGACAGTAATAAGCTGCAACTTCGTAGTTCTTTTAATGCCTCTCCATAGTTTCATGTCTGCTAGCTTATGAAAATGAGAAATAGTTTGAGTTTTTCTATGTCTTTAATGAATAGATCACTCCTTTATTTATTAGGTTAATGTAGTGTTTCTTCTCTACATGGATTTAATGTTGTTAATACCTGCCTGAGTAAATCTTGTAGAACAAAGCTGTTTGTTGTGCTTTGGAAGTAAAGTTGTTTCAGCCTTAGGCTGAAAATTTTGCCTTTTTGTTGCAATGTTACTAAGCAAGCCTTTCTTTGTGAGGGTGATTAAAAAGTGATTTAGGTGTTCTGCTCTGTATATAATAATTCTATAAGGTCATTGTGAAATATCTCATGAAGGATAACTTCTTATTCCACCCAGAGGGACCAGAGTGAACCATACAATTAGTATGGTTTTTGTGTTTGTGGAGAGAACTCAACTGAATAGGATTCCTTTCTAGAATTGTTTTCCATTTCAGTTGTTTTCAGACAACACTTACAGGCTTATGGATTATTTTCTGAATATGCAGAATAAAAGGATTTTAAATGTTACTATTTAGGAACATTGTATGAAATTAAGTGAAATCTTGACCCATTCTGTACTTAGCTGTGACATCCTTTGTAAATAGCCTAGGGATATGGATCAGTTAGATATTCTTTTATGAAAGCTAGAAAGGTACTACGTAGTAAGCTAGAGGTTTTCAGACAGCAGATTGTCTCCTCCCATGCTGATCAGACAGCTGACTCTCTTGCTTGCTATTGCCGTGAAAATCCCAACCAAAATGAATTCTGCAAACCTAATGAATCTTTGTTTTTTGACTTAGCCACTCCTGAGTAGTTGCTAAATAACATATAACAGTTATGAAATTTTAAATGACTAAGTATTGGCAGAATAACCTCTCTGTTATGCTACCTTGTGTATTTTTCTTCCTTGTTTATGAGTTTGAGTAAAGAGGGTTGTTGTCTTTGTTTTGATGTCTGATGTGGGATTCACTGAGCTGGGGCCCATTCTAAATTGCGTCTGAATAATTCTTGATCTCATTTGTTAAGTCAGAGGTTAATGAAATGGTACTTTTCTAGCAGCTGCAGTGCTGCAGGAAGGAAAGCCTCTGAGAAAAAAACCCAACAAACCCAGCAAAAAAAAAAACCCAGAGCATAGTCCTCTTCTGAATATTTCAATTATTATGTGTCTGTTCATGAACAGAGACTTACAAACTCATAGATACCTAACTCACATTGACTTCTTTCAGTAAGTACATTTCTGTTAATAATAATCTGTGTCTTGGATAATCATGTTGTCTCTCAGTGTGCACTATCTCCATAATTTGTAACTGTATTCTCGTATGGGTAAATGCCACAAATAAATATATGTAGTAAATATGGTTTTGTTTATTATTACATTAGTGCATGGTAATGATGCTATCCCATCTCACTGAGGTTGTTTGTTTGTTGTGCATTGATAATAAGCATTTCAGAAGTGTGGAGGTTCCCACTCGGAGAAATGGCAGCCACCCTGTCGGTATAAATGAGGTTTTAGGGCATGGTTTCTTTAGATTTGCCTGGTTTATTTTCACTGATGTTACTGAAGTTGCTGTCTGGCCTCTCTCTTACATAGGATTTCAGGTATTGAACACAAGGGGGGCCCAAGACTGTTGGTTGATATTCAAGGATCACCTGCTACAAGCTCAGGAGTGTTGCGTCCTGACTAGAAGGAAGTGCAGCAGGAGGGCCAGGAGACCTCCTTGGATGGATAAGGAGCTGCTGAGGAAACTTCGGAGGAAAAAAGAGGCTTATAAAAGGTGGAAGCAAGGACAGGCGGCCTGGGAAGAATACAGAGATGTTGTCCGGGAAGCTAGGGACCAGGTTAGGAAAGCCAAGGCTCAGTTAGAATTAAACTTGGCTAGGGATGTTAAAGATAACAGGAACGGATTCTATAGATACATTGCACATAAAAGACAGACTCTAGGGACAAAGTGGGCCCTCTCCAGAAGCTATCAGGAGAACTGGCAAATGCTCTGGCCACACCACCAAAGTCTTGGAAGGCAGACACAGGGACTGTGGGAATGAAGACCCTAAGCCCACTGTAGGAGAGGATCTGATTCGAGATCATCTTAAGAACCTGAACATGCACAAGTCCATGGGACCTGATGAAATCCATCCAAGGGTCCTGAAGGAGCTGATGAATGAAGTTGCTAAGCCACTGTCCATCATATTTGAAAAATCATGGCAGTCAGGTGAA